>CM076577.1:94968378-95003907 GCA_034641835.2 Pinus albicaulis
TGTCATTTTTTCTGTAGTATTGAAGGATGTGTTATACCACCATTTAGCTAGAGGTAACCACTTGAACCATTGTGTTTTTTTATCACATACAAATCAACGAATATATCCTTCCAAACATTTTTTCACTATCTCATTTTTCTGGTTAGACTGAGGATGATAAGATGAGCTATGAGCTAATTTAGTACCAATACAAGAAAATTATTTCATCCAAAAATTTCCAGTGAAAATGGGATATCTGTCACTCAAAATAATACTTGGGTTTCCATGTAGATTTTGCATTGTTTCCATAAATGTAGTAGCAACTATATTGGGTTTAAAAGGATGAGATAATGAAAAAAAAGTGTGCCTTGGGTAAACCTGTGATAAAATCCATTGAGACCTCTTCCCAATGATGAATTGGGATGACTAAAGGTTGTAACATACCCAGGGTACTAATTGTCTCAAATTTTTTTGTTGGAAAACAAAAAGTTCTTCCATAAACTTCTGAATATCATATTTAAGGCCATCCCAAAAAAAATTCCTTCTTGGACATGTGGTAAGTTTTTAAAAATCCCGAGTTCCCTCCTAAGGGGGAGGTGTGAAATTCCAAAAGAATCTTTTGTTTTGTTTGGGAATTCTTACAAATATATATGTGATATTTGTACCATAATGAATCATTTTTCCAGCTAAATGTATAAGATGTACTAGGATCTTGCTATTGTTGGCATTATGATGTAATATGTTGTCCTTGATGGAAACCTACTCAATGAGTTTCCTTTTGATAACAACCTATTTGTTAAATATGTAAAAATAATGTATCTACAGGTCATTTCAGATGTGTTAGAGAAAAGAATTCTAGTCAGTGACATAGAAATGATAAAGGTACTATTTCAAAAGTTACACGTAGGTTTGATGAAGGTAACCCATGTATACATCTAAAATTAGTTTATATGCAGTTTTGGTGAAGATAAGTCGCATATATATGCGGTTATAAAGTATTCAAGTCGTGTATGTACTTACGCACTCAATTTATGATACCAGGGCTCCTTACCATGGTTTTATCCCACAATATTGAGTGTTGTGTCACCTATTTCACTCCGTCCAAGAATACCATCGGCACTTGTGTGGTTTTGGGTCATGATATTGGATAAGGCTCAAAATATATAAGAAGAAGAAGATCATAGTGCAAAGGGGGTGCATGTGTATGTGTATTTTTTTTTTTTTGTATCAGGAGGGAAACCGGTAACTAGAACCATACAATCAAATCTGCCACACATGATCGCATCGCGCTGCTGCCAATGAAAACCCTCCTGGCTGGCATCATCCCCCACTGAAAATACACAGCAAGTTTCACAAGCTTACGCCTGACGGGCACCCACGGGGTTTGAACCGGTGACCTTTACAAATGAGTGCCTTAACAGAACACTCAATCACCAACAAGCCGCCACCCCGTGGGTTCATGTGTATGTGTATTGAATGAATACTTCACTATGAATTATATATGCATGGAATGGGTTACAGTTTATTGATAGATCTGAAATAAAGATTCACTTATGGATACAATGATGGATCGGGATCTCTAGACTTAAAATGAATATGTATTTTCTTGATCTGTTTATGAGATGTTTAGATATGTGATCTGGCGAATGTTTGTTGAAGTGAAGGGTTTGATATGAATAAATTTGTTGATATGAAGAGTTACGCAGTCCTAAAATGTTAACATATCTATATGCAGATTCGTCTCGGTAAAATCACGTATATACACAGGTTCGTTTCAACAAAAGCGCGTATGGAATCTAGGGTTTTGTTGAAGAATCCTGAAGGAAATTTTTGATCAGTTTTACTATGTTTCTATTGGATGTCAATGATGTCTTCATATAGATCTAGGTTGCTTGAGTATTGCCTATGTTGCTAGTTGATTGAGATTAAATATCAATGATTGGTTGGTTGTTTGATGATTTAATGAATGATTTGATACAGTTATGAGTTTCATTTTGATGTATGTTCTTTGGGCTTAAATGAGTGGATTGGATCCAGTGTGAAAATTGAAGAAACGTGGTATGCGGTGGTGTTGAGCATTGGAGCCTTCAGTAAGGGGGTCGTATCTCCCTTCCAGTGGTTGCTCGTAAACGAGATCAGGGGGTTGTAGCTCCCTTCCAGGAGTGGCTGGTAAACGAGTGTAGGGGGTCGTAGCTCCCTTCCAGTGGTAGCTGGTAAATGAGATCAGGGGGTTGGAACTCCCTTCCAATAGTAGCTGGAGAATAAGAGAAGGTTACAGCCTTCTGTAGGTGGGTGTATGAGTATGCACCAGTACAAGATTCTAAGCAATTTTCTTTATAATAAATACTGAAGACAAAGATGACAATAATGGTGGTTTTTGTTTGTGCTCAACCTAGTCTCCTAAATTGATTTCATTAATTGTCAACCAGGGTTGGTAAACTGTTGAAGTGTGGTGCACTATATGTGCCTAGGTATTTGTTTCTCACTACGTTATGTCTAGTGTTTTGTGATGTTTTAGTATTTTTTTATGGTTTTATGTTCACAAGGGAAAGAACTAAATGCTGGTGGAGAGAAGCTACTGGTTAAAAACAGAGTGAAGCCTAAATTATGGATGACAAATGACAAATGCAAATACTGAAACAAAACAAAGCCTAAACTATGGCTAGAAAATTACAAAGCTTGATAATGACTTCAAGGAAATAAATCACAACATAAGCTTAACTTGTCCAATTCATTCATTAAAGATGTTTTGGAAGAGCTTGAGAAATGGGCAGTTAAGTGTAAATGAAGTTCTCCTAGCTAAGAAATCAAACAATCAACTTACAATATTACAACATCTCATCCATGATTAGTGGTCTATTGAAATATATTTGGAAAAGAACATTTGTAGCACCATAAGATTTCTATTCTAAACTAGTTTCTAATTCTGTCCTGCAACTCAATTTAACACCACTAGGCCTCACTCAGAAGTTATAGATTTCCTTTTTAGAATGGTATTTTGAGAAAAGGTTTGTTTGTGAAATGGTAACAAGGTTGCAAAATACTCTAGGTATTAAACTGATACTAACTCCTGTCCAAATGATTGTATATTGATATAAGGTTGGAAAAAAAGAATTTTTGTAAATAATGAAGACCGTGGTATTTTAATTTAACAACTAATATAATTTAAAAATGCAATGGATGACAACTAGACTGGAGTGCTAATACAGTGAGCTAAAACTAAACTAGATTGCCACTAGTCTAATGGAAGTACAGTGAACAATGTTAGACTGAAAAGCCATTATCAAACTAAAAATGAAATGACAGAGCTGAACCACATGCATTCTACCTCCGGAGTGCTCTAATTAAGTTAACATGCAACTAACCTAAGGAATTCTACAGTCCATCTCGTTCAGTATGAATGATGTTTTGGAAGAGTTTGTGAGAACAAGTATGGCTGTGTCATTCAAAGCAATTGAACATAAACACAAGACTGAAAGTAAATACAACTAAAATCCAAGACACCACAACTACTTCTTACTCACTGTTATGATATTTTAGAAGAGCTTTGTAAGAGTAAGATTGGCTATGCCACTTGGTGTAAACTAACAACTAAAACCTACAATACCACAGTTATGCGTTATTCATCATAATGATATTTTGGAAAAGTTTATTAGAGTAAGTTTTAACTGTGATAACTAACAAAAGTAAATGCAACTAAAACCTACACTATCACAGTTGTGCCTCATTCTTCATAATGATATTTTGGAAGAGTTGATTAGAGTAAGTTTGGTTGTGATAGTAAATATAAACAAATATGAACATAAGCTGAAATAAAAGCGAAACTAAAATACTTATCTACTGTATAAACAAGGCCGCTCAGGAGGAAGGGGCCCTCTACCACCAGAGTAGCATGAAATCTAGTTCAGAATCGACTCAATGTGTTCAAGGAAATACTGCTTCTTTCATTAAAGAGGAATCACCTCAAAACAGAGTATTCACGGACTTCAAAGATCTAGCAGTCAACCATAAAATCTAACCAAAATCTAACCTCTGTCTCTCGGTTTCCCGAGCATATTTATAGCAAATTTACATAACATAACTTGATATAACACATGGATTACTGTCTTTCCATATTAAAATCGAACTAGAACTCTAAATGTGGCATCGTAATATGACAAATGACATCTGGACTGTCCTTGTCCTATTAGGATTCTATCTCCTAGCTTGAGTTCTCACGTGCATATCCACGCACAGAATTCCATTCGATATTCATGGAGAGAAAAAAATACTGAGGGCATGACGTGGAATACAACCATGTGTGGCTTTCCTTGAGAGGACATCTGGAACCTGCTTAAACATGAAGATGGCTGCAGAATTGGCAACTAGCTACAGAATGTCTGCATTCTGTAGCTAGTTTCAGTTCAAAAAGTACTATAATGACACAATCACAAAAACATAGCAAGTTAGCCACGATATTCATTCTTAAAGAAATTTTAACTAATTTCATTGATCATTTGAGCCTGGGATTAATAATGGATAAAATAAATGGAGTGGAATGTGGTGGAAGAAAGAACATTTTTGGAGCTCAACATACCCCCACTGCTAGATTCTTGCATGTCCTCATGCAACTATTCCATGAACTCAGAGACCTCTGCAAGAACATCCAATCCTCTTCTTCTGCTTTGTCTGGTAGTTAAAGACCTTCTGCGCTTTTTGATGATTAACTTGAACCTTAAATTGGTAAGTGCCCTGATTAACTTTTTGTTCCTCTTTTTCAACTTTTCATTAGCCTTTTCCACTTTGTCCATTTGTAGAGATAGGGTTGAGTTCATACTGGTTTTTAGTTTAACTTGTTCCCTTAGAATATCATTCTCAGTCCTGATATGTCTATTAAGTACTTCTAGCTCATACCTATCTCTTCTTAACACATCTATTTCGGACAATGGAGGACTAGGGGTTCTGTCTCTACTCTCTGAAGCTTTCCTCTCCAATGTCTCAACATAGTTGTAAATTTCTTGCTGTGCAGGATCAATTTCTAGAATTTCCTCATCAAAATCCTCCTCAGTAGGTGTTTATTCATCTTCTATGTTTATAACCCTAGTTTGTTTAACTTTTGTTTTCTTTAGTATGCCCCTTAGTCTGTGGCTCCTCCTCGATTGAGATGGCCCTTCTCCTTTTTCTCTGGAAACTCTTCTTATGATTCTCTTTTTCTTAAGTTGCTTCTTAATCTGAACTAATTTTTCAGAGATCATTTATTCACTACTTTCTTGTATTGTTTTATCAGTTTCAGTTTTGGAGGATTTCCATCTTCTGCTTCTTTTTGTAGGTTGATGTTCAGGTGAAGGCTCTTTTGGTTCCTCAAAGTGATTTCTCACCAAGAAGTTATCCCAATTATCCCCTATTTTGCTCAAATGATGCTCAATCAAAATCTTGACTAAACCATGGTTGTATAAGGTTGTCTCCAGAAATTGAATTCTCTTTTGGACACTTGAAGCCATTTTATTTAAACTTTGAAGCAAGAAATAGGTCAAATTAAGCTCTTCTTCTAGGAAATGCATTATCAACCTAATATGGTAAACATAGAAAGTACCATATCTACCTTCACAATTGATAAATTTTTGTAGGATAAGCAACATGTTTCTCCATTTGTTCTTTAATGCAGAACTAGGGATACCCTTTTTAAACACAGTGACATCCATACCTGGTGACTTGAGTATTTGCTTTCATGATTCGTTATGGAATTCTCTGTTCTTAAACCACCTTTCTCCTTGTGTAATTAGTCCTGTTGCTTCTGCAATAAAAGCCTCTGTGATAGTGAATTTAATATCTCCAATTTCAACCTCAGATCCTTTGAATGACCTTGCAAACGTTTTAGTAACCCCTTTGTGGGAGCCACTAAATTTTTCAAGGAATTGCAGCCATCCTGCTTGTTGCAACATTTCTCGGATTTGGGGATAGCCTTCTAAATATTTAGTGCCAACTGGTTCTGTTCTCACGATGAGGCCCATAACTCTTCTTCAATCTTCAATTCACCAGCCTTCTGCTCACGGTGAGAATGGCCGTTAACAAGCTGTTTTTGCTCCCCAAATGTTTCCTCTGTTTCACGGTGACAACGGTTGTTACAGAGATACCTCTGTTTTACAGAATGAAATGGTTAAGTGTCGGCTGTGGAAAGGAGTGATAAGGAATGGTTACAGAATGAATTAATGAGGTGAGGTGAATAAAACGAATCAATGAGTGAAAATACCGCAGAGATATTTCAAAAATCATCATTAAATGCTTAGTGACGTGATTAATCCAATCACTTCAGCACTTTAACCGTTTAGATTTTTTTTTTAAATGATGATCGGATATGGGTTTTGAAATGGCGAAATAGAAGGATTTTTATCCAAAGTTTTGTGGGAGGTTTGTTCGGCATGATCAATAAAATTAATCAAAACAACTTTTCGAAGAAGTTTACAATTAAAGATAGAGAGAAGAAGTTTACAACCAAAATAACCTTGATGTAGCAGCCTCCTTTGACGGGTCCAATTAAACGTGTCTCAAGCATTCATCAGGGATTGGACTTGGCGAGGCGATGGGCCTAAACTCTCTCTCATTAATGGATTCCTCTCTGCTTTATTCTCACACCAGCTATAGTAAGGATTGTTCAGCTAGCTGAAACTATGTGAGAAGGATGTATTTATAGGAGAGGACGAGGTTGTTTGGGATCCCTCATAAGGTGGAAGGGAGGGTTTATCCTTTGGGGAGTTGCTCAAATGTAGGAAACAAGAAGCCAAAGGAATGACTTCGACGTTATTCAGTCGAACAAACCATGATGACTCTGCTCACGAAGTGGTTGGGAATGGAAACTTCGCTTCTATTTTAAAAAAAAATTCCAAAAACATCTCGGCGTGGGCAGTTCACTGAGATAGAGCGCCAATGGGTGCAAGGACTAGTGTTAATTTCTCTATGGGCACAAGGCCATAACTTCCTACTAACGCTGACCCAAAATCATATGTTTTTGAGAGCCTGCTTCAGGAACGATCAACAGAGGAAATGTTCTTCACATGCCAAGGGATGCAGTGACACTTTTGCAAGGTATGAAAATACACAGAAGTCACTGAAATAGTCCTCCAATGTTCAGGATGGGGATTGTAGGGGCGATGACAAAATGTTGTGTAACAGATGCCCCCTAAAGCATGAGGTCCAAGAGAGAGGGAGGAGTGAAATGCTTTACGAGAACGTGTTCAAACCAAACACCGTTGTCAGAAGACCTACAAGTACAAGTACAAATAATATCTCCAATACATGAATGTGTGGCATGGGCGTAGCCATCCATAAAAGAGTACATATAAAAATGAGATCCGAGGTATGGACGTAGCCATCTAGCAAGAAGGATCAAGAAATAGACTCAGGAATGGTCGCAACCATCCAATCAGAAGAGTCATCCATATATTCATGATAAACCAAAACGTCCCGCAGCCTGGATTTTATAAGACAAAACCCAGGGTCTTATGCTCCATCTTGACTCGAAAAAGTACAAATTCAAGCATGCGAATGAGTGAGCTGAAGTCCAACATGTAAGAAAGTCACCTGATTACTAGCCAATGATGAAATTTGTTAACAGGCATGAGAGAAACCACCAATAATAACAATGGATCTCAAGGTACAATAAGTATATTCCACGAAATGTGAACAGTGAGTTGGCGTCGAACACTTGTAGAATCACTCGATCGAAGGCTAATGATGAGGACATGTCATCAAATGTGAAGAACTTGCCATTGAGGCATGCAAGATCCAAGGTACCAGAAGGGAGTCTCTAAATCAACTTCCTGGATAATGAGCCGAAGTTGACAGGAAGTGACATGGTCGAAGGAGGGCCATAATGTTTCTCACATCATCGACACGAGACAGAGGAATAATATGATAGTTAATCAGGACCAGACAGAGGATCAGTGGTTGAAAACTGCAGAAGGAAAATTCTCTTGAACACATTGGCGACACGACTCTGGAATTTGGAAGTATTTGACATCAAGGGATTTGAGGTCATGATGGTGTGGCAAAGAGCAGATGAGAGGTCAAAACAAATTACCCAAACCCATGGAGACAAAAAATGATGAAATGGGATGTCCCAAACCCAACACGAATGCAGACAAGTGTGATGTTCAAGAGCAACATACTGCCGACAAGACTGAGAATTGGTTCCATTTTCCCCCACCATTGCTGTCGAGTACCTCAATTATTTTTGGAAACAAGCTTGAAGGGGATATCATGTGCTTGTCATGTAATTTTTTCCTTCGGACAAATCCATCCTAGTATATTTTATGAGCCCTAGGAAGGAGGAACTCGGTTATGTCATGGTGACGATTTCCAATGTCATGTAGGTTTAACAAGTCTGACAAAGGAAGAATTCAGTGCCTCTTCATATTTAGAGAGTTTGAAAATAAGCAGAAAAGAAAACTCCAACAGTTCCCTTTTCATAGGTAGTCTCACAGATCCTGAAAGGTAGAAAATGATATCTGAGAGAACCTCTTAGTCGTGATAGGCTAAGGTATTCCCTTTTCATAAATAATCTATCCCAACCCGAAAAAGGGGTAAACGTATACTGGATAGATATCGTTTCATAAACTTTAATGAGTTCAAAATGACAAGAGTCTCGGCAATCATTTTAGTTTTTGCGAGTTAGAAAAGAGCTGAAAGATGACTCCAGGGGGTGACTTTTTCGTGTTTTTACCAAGTCCGAAAAAATATAAGGTACAACTCGTCACTTCATCATCGTCACATTGAGGACCTGTTACTGCACAAGAAACGCATGTAAAACCCATTTTTTCGAGATAAAATAACAAAATAAATGAAAAATATGCTCAAAAACCTAATTAGGGTTCTGAAAAGTTTATAAAATGCCAAAATAGTAAAAATAAATTTCTTTTCACTTTTACCTCTTGTGAGCACTTTTTACCCTTTTTTCACTGTGATTTTGCGGAGCTGATAACGGACAATCCATGGGACTAATCGCAAATTCGTCTGTTCCAAGTGAGAGATCATATCCTTTCCTGCATTTTGACATAATTTTCATTTCCTACAACCCATTTTGTAGATTTGTGGAGGGGTTCCTTTTTAAATTAGGGCACGGGGATCGGCGCGGGTTCCGGGCATGCACTCGCGCCAACCTACCTTGAATCCAAATGGGGATGTGCAAACCGCGACCACGAATTTTGGCTTAGAATTCAACTTATTAGCCCATTTTAAACACTTCAATAGAAATTAATTTGACTAATGACAACCACATTGATGTTTTTGCAGGTGTGAAAGAGAAAAATGGTAATCGAATGGAAGGAAAGAGAACATAGTGAAGAAGATGAGCAAGCCTTGGGCAATGTAAGATGCATGGACGTTCTTAGGGACTACGGGCTTAAAAAATTCTTAATGGAACCATGTCTCTGAGATCAACCAGAGTTATTACAGTACCTGATCAGTGTATGGGACATTGATCGGGAAATATTCATAATTCACGATCAGGAGCTAGAGATTGAGGTCTCAGATGTTTAATTCATCACTGGATTATCACGGAGTGGGGCAGTACCAATCCTGATAGGTACCCAGCCCACGATGGAAAACATGAGCATGGTCATCGACAAAGTTTTCTGAGGGGAAAATAAAGGATCCAAAAGTGGGAAGGTGGATATCCAAACCATTCCCAATGTGGCACTAAAATTAGTGTTGCACACCATCATGTGAGCTGCTGGATCTCAAGCTCCACATGAGGCCATAAAAACACAGTTACTTCTTGCAGTAGATTGTATGACACCAACTCTCTACAACTCGGCATAGGCGATAACGATCAATATGGAACGACAATTGAAAAAATGCAAGAATGACAAGATGAAATAGTTTGGTTATGGGTCCATCTCATCCTGGAACGATTACCAATTTTCCAACATCGGGAAGTGATAGTTCCTACACCACCAGCCCAGAAGCCACGAATGGCCCATTGGGTGGCTTTGATGCCAATATCAGAAGGCGGTCAACAAATATCCTGGAGACCAGAGTACTTTGAGTGGCTCCATCGACAACTGATTGTCGTACAGTACTGGCCATATTCTGGCACAGACTTTACATGTGATGCGGATCTCCCACTCCCAGCAGGAGAGGATTGGGATGAAGCAATGGGTAAGACTCATTTTTTGATTTTGATGAGTATTATGATTTCTCGAATATATATGTTCTGATGTTAATCCATGTATTTGCAGATGTCAGCCCAGAAAGACCTGCAGGAATGTCTCCAATAGCATGGATGATTCCTCATGATTTTGATGTGTCCCTCATGGTGAGGGAAGTGAGGAGGAGGAAATCATATGCAACCTGGAGGGACTCACCAGTAGAATCCCCGACTATGCGAGATTTGATGATGTTCCTCACGCATACCAGAGGCACACTGTAGGGGTGTCGAACAATTTTCTCCACTTATGCGGGCCATAACATGCTACCATGAGCATCATGCCGACTAGACACCTAGGCTTTTATTTTTGCATATTTTTGAGAGACATGATGTCTCAAGATGTTAACCAAAACATACATATTTTTTGAACTTATGATGCATGCGGATGCAAACACTTGATATATATATATATATATATATATATATATATATATATATATATATTCCTATTTTCCTATATGAATCTTATTATGTGACGATGATGTTTTACAAATTACACAAATGTCTATCTAATACAATATTGGCTATTGTATCAGTTAACGCATTCATTCGTCTAGGAATATGTTGATATGTGACGTAATCAAAATTTCTTTCGAGTAAATTAACATGCAAATACAACCTTAATATTTGAGGATTTCTAACAGCATAATGCCCATTAAATTGAAGAACAACAAGCTGAGAATATAGGTTAACAATCAATGTACGAATGTCGAGAGCAATGGCCTTGGTTAAGAGTTCAATGACAACACTATATTCAGTGACATTGTTTGTAGTTCGTTCCAGAAGAATACCTTGAAGGTCTATCAACTCACCATTAGGATTATAAATCACCCAGACTGATGAAGACAAATTACGGGTACCACAGGAGGCACCATCCGCGAAACCAACATAAGGAGTGACATACATCTACACAATAAGGAACGACACAATAAGCAGGAAAATGCTCGCAAAGCACACCAAGCCAAAAATGTAAAAAAATGAAAAAACACCTATGTGCAAAAGAAACATGCACGAGAAACTCATGCATAGTATTTTTTGAGATACAACCCATTTCTGGGCTGATCGAGAGGATAACCTTCATAATCAATTAGCTCATAAGCCTCGTTCTGCAAAACATTCTTAACAATATAGGGCCCATGCCACATGGGTTGGAATTTTCCTGCCCCCATCTTATCGTGAGCTTGGTCATACAAGAGGACAAGGTCTCCTTCTACAAAGAAACGAGTGGAAATTGACTGGTCAAAATGAGATTTGACCCGCTTTTTCAGTGCTTATATGACAAGAGCAGCAAAGCAGTGAGTTTCATCAAGCCTCTCTAAATATAGAATATGCTCTTCTTCTGGCGAAGTATAGGCATTAATTCAACAACTATCTTGAGAGAAGGGATTTCGCATTCAATCGGAAGGGTAGCTTCCAAAACATAGAGAAGATGGAATGGAGTGAATCCGGTCGCATCCTTCACTGAGGTTCGATAAGCGCGGAGAGTTGAAAACAACATAAGATTCCATTTTGACATGTGCATCCCAATTTTATGTTGAAGCATAATGACGAGAACTTTGTTCATGGCTTCAACCTGGCCATTGGCCTAAAGGTAGTACGTCGTTGAGCTGTCGTGACACAGACCCAACTTAGAAGTCAACTCAGCCATCATGTAATGAAGAAAATGAGAACCGTGATCGGTAATAATGGCTTAAGGGACACCAGACCTAGTAATGACATGATTGAATAGAAATTGTGTGGTTGTCTTACCGTCAGCTATAAGTGTAGGAATTTCTTCGGCCCATTTCGTGAAGTAGTCAACGTCTATGATAATATAAGCATGTCCCCTGACTAAGTGAGGGTTACACATCATAAAATTGATGCCCCACTTTGCAAAGGGACCAATGGTAATAACAATATGAAGGTGTGTGGGTGGCGCGCTCATCTTGTGCTGATAAATCTAGAAAACGTTACACTTGCGGATAGCAACAATGCAATATTTAAAGATGGTGGACCAAAAACATCCAGCACGAAGAATATTCTGTGCAGTAGCATATCCAGACCTGTGACCACCACATGCGCCAGAGTGGCAATCATTGAGAACCTTTTCAGCCTCCTCGAGAGTCAAACACTGGCGGAGAACAGAATCATCTCCGCTGTGGTAGAGAGTATCTTTGACTATGAGATAAGGTTGCGAATGATGGCGGATGCGTCGACGAGCATCCTTCGTCAACTCAGATCAGAAAGTGTAAGTCTAAATATATATGATGAAATCACTGTACCAAGGATTGAGGGTGCTAATGAGAAAAAGTGTGTCATCTGGAACGCGTTCCTCGAAACCATATGGAGTAGAATTAGAAGGGAGAGAGTAAATCAAATCGGCGAAAACCAATGATTTATTCGATTTGGCGGTAGAAAATTCCAAATAAAACTCTTGGAGGATAAAAATCCACTTCGAGTATCTCCCCCCCAGCAATTAACGAGTCAATATGTAGGTCATGGGGTTGCAATCAGAAATCACGGTCACTGTGCACAAGAGAATGTAATGACGAAAATATTGAATAGCTTGAACAGCAGCCAACACCAACTTATCTACATGTGTGTAATGTGTTTCGATATCGATAATATTACGACTTAGATAGTAAATGACGTGCTCATCACCATCGTCATCGTATTACACCAAAACCATGGAAATAGTGCTAAACGTGGCAGCCAAATAGAGGGAGTAACCGCAATGATAATTGGTAGGACGTAATAGAGGAGTATTGATAAAAAATGTCTTCAGTGCATCAAAGGATTTTTGGGCGATATCATCCCAAAGGAACGGGATGGCTTGCTTAAGTAATCGCGTAAATCCTTTGGCTACTTCGGCATAGTTCGGTATAAAACGACGCAGGAAATTAGCTTTCGCTTGCAGACTCTGTAGCTGATGTAAGGAGGAAGGGGAGGGGATATTAAAAATAGCTTCAACTTTGACGGGATCAAGATGAATTCCATCTTTGGAGATGATAAACCCTAAGAGCCTACCAAAATCAATGCAGAAGGCGCACTTATGAGGATTAAGACGAATGTTTTTTTCTTTTTTTTTGGTAAATTAGACTAATTCTATTAAAAAGTGCATGGTACATAAATGATTACAAGCAAGAGATGTTGGAGATACAAGTAACCGGAAATGAGGAACAATCAACTTCGGTCCCATGAGAAGCCAAAAGTGAAGCAAAGACAGCCCAGAAGATGAACATGGGTTCTAAAAGATACAAACAGAAGTCTACCTAGAATGGGTGGAGTTCTCGATACGACAATTTTTTTCCTTTATTTTTTGATGCTCTAACCCAGCCATCCTGGGGCTGATATGCTGGAACCACTTGAAGATTATTGGTGACTAAAGGAGATGGCTCCCTATCTGATTCTAAGGAGGAGGTGTCATGAGACCGCTTCTGAGCGCTTGTAGGACCGTTGGGCTCACTTGGGTCTGTCGAGGTCATGTCTGACTCCTGTTTTTCCTTTTCCTTATTTGCTTTGATCTCTTCCTCATCCTCATCTGAGCTGAAGGATTCGAGGTCATCCATGGGTGGCGGTGCACATGGTTTCCAGATTTTGGACTTTGATTTATGGTTGCTCTTCTTCTTTTGGGCTGGGAGGGAGGGGCAAGAGTTTTGAAGGTGCCCTGTTTGATGACAGTGATGGCATCAGAAAGTTGTGTTCTCATAATCCAGATCCTGAGTCTAGTGTAATTCTCCCACTTTGAGAATGATTTGATCAGGTAGGCCTTTGATGATATCTATTTCAACACAAATTTTACCATAGGTATAAATGCCCAATTCCCCCCTGGAGGTGTCTGTTGCCAGGAAGCATCCAAGGGTGTCTCTGATTCCTTGAAAGACTGAGTAGTGCAAAATATGAGCAGGTAAGTTGGGGAGCCTGACCCATATAGGGATATTGGTGATGACGGTCATGGAGGGATCGAAATCTAGGAACCATGGTGTGAGGAATAGTCCATATTTTCCCCGGAACCAAGGTCCCTCTGTTAATACTTTTTGATAATCCTTGTTAAAAGCGAACAAAACTATGAAGAATCCCTTTGAATAGAATAATACCTTAGTGTTATTGGTCCAGGTAGAGTGGATCCATTTATAGAGGTTTTCTCAGCGAGACCATAGTCCATTGAATCGAAAAATGATGGCATTTCCTGTCATTAATTGAGTATGGTTCTCTAGAGAAGCATGGGAGATTTCAACAACTGGAATGTCCTCCAATTTGTCCACTAAGAAGGGCTTTGGATCCTCAGGGGGCTACGTAGCTTTCTTAGGGTGCTGATCATTGATTGCATCCTTATAGGAGAATTCTTGTGAAGAGGAAGGTTTCCCAGATGTGCCTCCGCACAGTCGAAGGATTAAAACCAAAGAGGAATTTTTCCCTATATTGTAAAAATATAGAGGAAGAGAGTTTTCGAGTTTCTTACCCTTGTATAGGAATCTTTGTAGGGCAATAGGTATCCCCATATTAAGTTTTAGATCTTGCACAAGGCTCTACACTAGATCTGTAGACCAGACCCAGCAGAGCAGAGTTTTACCATAGAGTTTGGAAATCTGGATCTGGAAGGTGTTAGAACAGTTTTGGCCCCTGGAGCCTAGGGGCATGCACAAGGGCAAAGGATCTCTCCTGACAGTAGTCGAGGAGAGCGGACCACCTTGGCTTTTGGACCCTGGGGCTATGCCTCTGTGCGAAGGAGCTTGTAGGATTGGAGGAGCACTGGAGCTATCAGCATGGTTGCTGCGATAGAGGCTGCTATTCGGTAGGGGGAGTGCTGCATAATTGTTGGCGATGGATTTTTCTAGAAGTGGTGCAAATTTTACCTCGTGGAAGGGATCATGACGTAGGTTCATGGTCTGTCAGAGGCTATTGAGGTCGAGCAACATTGCTGGTCCATTCCCACTAATCGCAAGCGCAGCGACCTGCGTATTGAGGGAAGTAATAGGTCTGTCCCCTCCTATGGGAGAGGTCTTTGGCTTTTCCTCTTCAATGTTGCCTTCCATGTTTGTTCTATATCTGGGAAAAATAGGTGCTAGCGGCATGCCTAGAGTGTGGCTTCCTGGAGCCACAAGGCCGAGTAGGAATAGGTCGGTGGCGGCAGCTGAGGGGAAAAACCCATTTTTGTGAACCCTAACGATTTCACCTCTACCCACTTCAAAGAGTTAAGGTTCAAGTTTTTTGGATTGAGCCGAATGTTATAGCATCGACAGTGAAGAAATATTTGACGGAGATGATCTGGGTGGTCCTTATGCTTAGCTGAATCAGCTAGAAGGTCATCCAGGTAAGGTTGAACAATGCGATTGATATCATGGAAAGCATATAACATTTCTCTTTGAAATTTAGCCCCAGCATTCTTAAGACCAAAAGGGAAATTCTTATAGGCGAAGGTACCCCAAGGAAAGATAAAGGCAGTCTTGTCTTGATCGGCCAGAAGAATATTAATCTAGTTGTAGCCAGAAAACCTGTCCATAAGGGAAAAGATCTCACTCCTAGCACATTCATCAATGATCTGGTCAATAAAAGGAGTGGGATAATTTTCCATAGGGAAAGCACTATTAATATCACGGTAATCGACACAAATATGAATAGTACCCTTCTTCTTATCCACATGAATGATATTAGACACCCATTCTGCCAAGCGAATCAAATAAATAAAACCAGCTCTAAGAATTTTTTCAACTTCTCCTTTAATCTTGGTCGCCTTTCTAGGGTGCTCAGGACAAAGATGCTGGAAAACAGGCTTCACACCAGGATAAGTAGGAATCTCATGCACAACTATACTCGGATCAATGTCATGAATTTATTCGTAAGACCAAGCGAAAACATCGTGAAACTCACGAAAGAGGCCAGTATAGACATCAATCTCATCAGGAGAACAGATCACCCCAATGTGGATGTTCTCGACAAACCCCGGTTTGACGAAGATGTTGATAGGCATTGTTTGTGTGATGTTTCCCAATTTACCTTCCACAAAGACTTCGTGTGTCAAGATAGGCGTTTGAAGTGGATGAGAAGGAACTTGAGAAGCGAACTTCTCGAGACAAGTAGACATGGCCCCAAGGCCAGGCATGAAATAAGAACGATGAAGGCCATCGTCCCAATGAGGGTCCTCAAGAGACATAGTTTCCTCAATGGCCTCATCGGTGGGAAATATCTTGTTTAATGGATCGAGTGAATCAGAATCACCGAGCCAAGGGTATTGAGAATAAGTGTCAAGAGACATACTCAAAGGAGCATGATCAGAGGGCGGAGGAGTCGAAGCTTAAATAAGCTACATAATAATCAATTTCTATTGGGCTTAACAACATCGAGTCACCAAACGAATCAATCTGCTCGGGCGAAGGGATGACCCATGGATCAGAAGACCTAGAGATCATGTTAACCTGAGAAGTTTTGGGTGGAGGAAGAGGAATAAGACCCATGAGGGAAAGATCTTAGAAAATACCTAGTCCTATTCTCTCATAAGGCATAGGAATACGATCTACATATGCGACGTTTCTCTCGGAAGACAAAGAAGTGAAAAAGGTCAACTGATTGACAATGATGATCTTTCCTTCGTGCAGAATTCAAAGAACATGAAAGAGAGTGGACAGAATGCACAACGTGGCATGAGTCCAACTGTGACCAAGAAGAAGATTGTAATGGAGCTTGGCATCAACGACTTCAACCTCGACGTTAATTGGTTTCCCTTCTAACGTAATGGTTAAACTAGTGAGAACACCAAGAGGGTGAGATTCCCTTCCATCAAAAGCTTCTAAAGCATTTGGAGATGAATTGAGGGTTGGAGAACCGATGGCTTTCCAGCAGGTAGATGATATGATGCACGTAGATGCACCCTTGTCCACGACCACTCGATGGATATTCATTCCATTAATCCCAACTTGAATGATCAGTAAAAGCTGGTGAGGGAGACGTGGGACAAAATTTTCCAAATCGAAAGTGATAAGGCTCAAATCAGCGAGATCAACCCCTTCGATAGCAGATAACAAGTTCTTCCATTGAGATGGACAACTCTGAAGTAATTCCAATGCAGACATAACAGATGGCGCCTGAGCCAAATCCTCAACAATATTGTAATGCTGAGGAGTGCGGGTGTTAGGATTGTAGGAAGACATACGGAGTACACCTTTGGAAGGTGGTCATACAACTGGCTTAATACTGGGCCTTTCAATCCGAGTAGGGCCAGAAGTAGGCGGGGGAGGAGGACCATCAGCGATTTCCTTCCCAGTTGCCTGAAGTGGTTCAGTATAAACTTTCGATCAGGTAGCAATAGAGACGAATGCAGGACCATTCATCATGAAATCCTGAGAGCCAAATGGGGTGGAGGACTGAGGTTGCTCCACCAACTGGGTTTGCTGTGATGGAAATGGTTCTTTAAGAATTGTCGGAGTGCCTTGGGTGCCCTTGAGCAGTCGACTCACCTCGGCCCATCATGGACATTCCTTAGTGTAATGCTCTTCATCACAAATCATACAAGGGTACTTTGGTTTGCATTATGAACCATCATCAGCACGAGATTTCTGAGAATCCTATTTCGGGGTATTGGCTTTGGCCTTACCTTTACCCTTATTTTTACCCTTGGAAGTTTTATCTACCAGATTGGACTAGACGACATTCACTTCCACAGTTTTACCAGAATTTGGGGTGGCTAAGAAGCAGTATCATTGGAAGTAGTAGATTTTTTCTTCGCAGGATTTGGAGAGGACTTGCGAGAAGTATGAGACACAGAAACTATGATGTCATTGACTGATGGTGTCACCGATGCTTTGGAAGTTCCAGGTTGAGGGGCATCAGGAAATATTTCGTACAACGTGCCAGACTGAGAGTATACAATATCAAGGTACTAGGCACGAGCGATGGCTTGTTCCTCAGTAACACATGCCCCCATAGAAATTTCCTTAGCAATCAGAGCAATGAAGGAGGTAGTGAACCAACGAGTTAGAAGTTGATCAGGAATCTCAAACTTGATCAAAGGACGACGACGCCTCCATTCAAGAATATGATCAAAGATATGAGTAGCTCGATCTTGCTTCAAGGATGTGAGGAGGTGCGTCCTAGTTTCATACTGAACTGGTAACTGAAACTGCATGAAAAATTCCATGGCTAAAGAGTTGAAATCTTGGAAGATGCCGCAGGAGAGTTCAATGTACCACTTGGAAGTGGTACCAATGAGAGTCCGTTGCAAAACACAAAGTCAAATGAAATCGTCAACCCAAGATTTAGAGGAACACCAAATATGGTATGATATAACATGCACTTGGGGGTCTTCTCCGGACTTGCCCTCAAATTTGGGACAATCGCCAGGGATTTTGGTCGGAACTGGAGGCCAATATGGATTATGAAGGATAGGATCATTCGTCAAATTAGACACATCGGGCAGTTCCAATGTAGTAAGGAAAGGTAATTGATGATTTAAAGGCATTGCAGGTCATTTACAAAGACTAGTATTAGGATTCCACCCAGGCTGAGAGAAATTTTGCCCCCATATGTTCTGTCCTGGAGGATTCTATCCATAGGGGTTATAAGCCTAATAATTATGCCCATACATGGGTTGAGGACCAGGATATTGATTCTGAGCATACCACTGAGGTCCTATCTAAGAAACAGATGGATTTTGTTGTAGAATGTAAGTAGTGCCTTGAGGTGCATTATACAACACTTGAGTTTGACCTTGAGGAATGTACACAGTTCCCTGAGGTGCACTGCATACCATGTGGGATTGACCTTGAGAATTTAAGTAACGCCTTCGGGTGCACTATATACCACCTAAGATTGACCTTGGGGAATGTAAGTGGCACCTTGAGGCTAAACGGGTTTCCCCTGTGGTGCAGGTTGACCCGGATACTCTGGTTGGACAGGTTGGCCTGGATGCTGAGAGCCACCGGGTTGCCCTTGTGGAAAAGGTTGGCCCGATGGTTGGGATGGGCCAGGTTGCCCCTGAACACCAGGTTGACCTGGCCCAGGACTGTAGGGTTGTACTTGTTGTAAGAAATTTTGGCCTTGCTAAACGTAAGGCTGGTGTTGTTGCACAAAAGGTTGTCCCTGTTGTGGATAGATTTTCCCCCTGGTAACATAAGATGCACCCTGTTGAACATGAGGTTGAATATCAAGACCGTAGGGTTGTCCGTGTTGGAACGAAGGTTGTCCCTGTAAGGGTTGTCCTTCTGGACCATAAGGTTTCCCCTGTGGACCATAGGGTTGTCCCTGTTGGACCGTAGGTTATCCCTGTAAGGGTTGTCCTTGTGGACCATAGGGTTTTCCAAATTGGTATATGTTCTGATTGGGATCAATCGGAGGCAAATATATGGGATTACCGTACATGTCATAATGATGCGGAGGATTACGAAAAGTTTGCGGCTGTTGAGAACCTTGAGGGGCGGAATTCTGCTGTTGAATGGCCAACAGATACTCATCGAATGTCAAACCTCCAAGAATGAAATTAGAATCCATAGGTGCACTACTGGAATGTTGTGTTCCTAAAATGTGAGGTTGTGATACACTCACGGTGGGCCTAACAGGTATCATGGGATTGATAAAAATGGACCTACGAACAGTTGAATATGTTGACGATGACTGAGTCATATTAACAACCGGTGCGGATGAAGCCACATAGATATTGGGTCAGACAAGAACAAAGGTTACAATTGTCAACATCATGGGAGTCGAGGGCAATGCCCTTGATACCAAGATAGACGAGCTCCCCAAGGGAGTCGATGTATCCGACCATATTGAGTTCTGATACAACGATGCAACACCAAAAATTATTTGACCCAAAGTATGATAATTGTGCAAGAGAGATACCAGTTGTGAGGAAGGTTGACTTGATACATAAGTAAAATTCACTGGAAAGAGCTGATGACATCCTGTAGAAACATAAATCTCTTCACTACTGATAGGACTCGAAGAATCCATGTCAGACGAATCCGTATTATCGTCTAAAAGGTGACGAGCAGTGGAAAGTAAAGCAGTAGAAAGTAAATATGATTCTGAAGTAAGAGGAAGAAACTCTTCCTCATTCCCAAAACCATACCAAGCATCTTGAGGTTGCCAATTGATATCAATTGGCTCTTCAAGAGGAGATCGGGTAGCGAGAGCTAAGATACTCGGAAGGATAGACTGCCAGAAATCGACAGACCTAGTGGGTTGAGATGCTCCTAAAGAAACTTCAAGAGACGGATCGCCACTAGGAGGTAACGAATAGGACGATGAAACTGGTGGTTCCACTACTGTGACTTTGTCTCAAAACAGGAGGGAACCAAGATGAAAAATTCGAGGCTTCAAGATCAAACACTAAGGAATTACTTAAGAACAAGCCAAGAAAATATCTTTAACATGCATGTGATTGTAGGCAATTGATTTTATGAAATTGAAACAAAAATTTGTCGTTTCATTTTTTAAGAGTCAATAAACAGACAAAAGGTGACTCTAGTCACTTTCATATTGAACGAGCATGAAAGGACAAGTGCTCGATGATATTTTCAATTTTAGAGAGTCATAAAAGGACCAAAATGACTACTCAGGGAAATTTAAGCAAGAGGGTGTACCAAGTTTCCGTGAACTGCAATATACACCTTGGTGATTAAATGAAAGAGAAATGACCAAGGACTTGACGTATGTGCAGGCAGTCTCCCTGAATGTTGTGTTCGGTGTATCACAATTACAGGGCGGAAAAATCGGCTTTGTATAAATAAAGGATTGAAACCTATGAGGGTCTCCCTTTATATACTTGATGGTACGGGGAGCACAAGTCCATGCTAGCAATTTCTAATGCCAGATGGTGAACGATAGCTACTAGGTTTAATGACACTGGAACACATCACTAGCCTAGACCTCTAAATATATGTGCGTTAGGTTTCAATGCTTCCTTAGGTTGATTGAATTCATTTTAAAGTTGATATTGAATTAATGTTGCAATTTCAAGGCCTTACCGAATGTGATATCGAACTCCTAATGCACAACTATATGCAAAATAAAATCATTCCCATTTAATGAATGCTAGCTAGGAGAGGGATAGTAGTTCATAAAAAAGAAACAATCAATTGAACACAAGAAGAATTTCACTAATGCATCTAAGACAACCAAAGCAGAAAATGAAAAGCTCTTCCCTTGTTCACTAAAATCTACTAATGCAAAAGAATTCTTTTCATTTTCAAACTAAGAGAGAATGCAAGTTTTATCTTTTTAGATGACTGAGAAGAAAAATGCACTGTTACACTAAAAAACAAATTGGACACTAGTTTTGAGCAATTCGAATGAAACGATCTGAAACCAAGAGATCAATCCAACACAAACATCAAACACGCTCAAAACAAAGATGCACTCCTTCAGGAAAAATAGGGCTTCTGAACTGATTCAGTGAGCAATGTAATCTATGATCAAGGTGACAAATGGAGAGCTAAATGAAATCCAAGATGATCATTCAACAAACCAACGACACATAGAACTAAAATAAAAGCTAAAACAATCAGTCGACAAACTAAAATGATAGAGACCAAACCGACTCAAACTCAACTCAGAAGGCTCAGTGAGGAGAGAGTCGAACAAGCGGCAGGAGACACCTAAAACCCTAGGATGAAAAACTCCACTGATAGATGAAGGACAAACAGCTGAGAAGAACGAGACAAGAGAGTCAAAAAAATCCCAGTGGACCAATTGAAAGATAAAAGTCCAAACTAGAGGCAAGAAAAAAATGACAAAACTCAGGAAAAATGCTAAAATTTTAACCTACAGGATTCGACGCGTCTGTTTAGCTGTAATCCGTGCTAAACAGAGGTTGGCGCACCTATGACAAAAGAAACATGCACCTATTAGCGCGACTGTTCAAGTAATAGTAGCGCTGAGATAGAAAACCATGAAAAAAGTAAAAAACCATTGAGCAGAGGTCAAATATGACACTCTGAGACTGAATGTAATGGTTGAAAACATTTAGACAGGAAAACCAAAGCAGAAAAATGATGAAATGACCAAAGTCAACTCGACAAGCAAAACACTAGCCGAAAAACGAGAGACGACAAACACATTGATCCCCAGTATGGTCGCCAACTTGTTGTGCAGGTAAATCCCCTCTGCGGATAGAGGCGATACCTCTAGCCCTAGAGTGGGTCTAGCAACAAGGGAACAAGCTGGACTTTCAGACTCCTAGCTTATAAATGAAAACGAGTTAGGATAGATGGCCTACCTTGGTTCAATGC
Organism: Pinus albicaulis; assembly: GCA_034641835.2. Classification (NCBI taxonomy): domain Eukaryota; kingdom Viridiplantae; phylum Streptophyta; class Pinopsida; order Pinales; family Pinaceae; genus Pinus; species Pinus albicaulis. The sequence goes on from CM076577.1 coordinate 94,990,744, forward strand.
TTTTGTTTTCATGTGCAGTAGCTATCCACGGATCTTTGTCTTCACACGTCACGGTATTTCAATAGAAATATCCATTTACCTGCACAAGGATCAAGTGAACAATGACAGCATAGGAAAACATATTTTCATTCACAACTATTCGATTGGTCAAGGAGAATCAAAACACTTTGCATATTATCAAACACAAAATTGGAACCAAAAAACTAGTCTTGTATTAAATATAGAGAGAAGAATTTTACAACCAAAAAGCCTTGACGTTGCAGCCTCCTTCGACGGGTCCAGTCAAACGTGTCTCAAGCATTCATCGGGGATTGGACTTGGCAAGGAAATGGGCCTAAACTCTCTCTCAACAATGGATTCCCCTCTGCTTTATTCTTACACCAGCTATAGTAAGGACTTTTTAGCTAGCTAAAAATATGTGAGAAGGATGTATTTATAGGAGTGGAGGAGGTGGTTTGGGATCTCTCACAAGGTGGAAGGGAGGCCTTATCCTTTGGAAAGTTTCTCAAATGTAGGAAACAAGAATCCAAAGGAAGGACTTCGACATTATTCAGTTGAACAAACCCTGATGACTCCGCTCACGAAGTGGTTGGGAATGGAAACTTTGCTTCTATTTTAAAAAAAATTCCAAAAACAACTCGGCGCAGACAGTCCACTGAGACAGAGCGCCAATGGGCGCGAGGCCCAGTGTTAATTTATCTATGGGTGTGAGGCCATACTTTCCTACCAGCGCTGAACCAAAATCATATGTTTTTGAGAGCCTGCTTCAGGATTGATCAACAGAGGAAATGTTCTTCACATGCCAAGGGATGCAATGACACTTTTTGCAAGGTATGAAAATACACAGAAGTCACTGAAATGGTCCTCCAATGTTCGGGATGGGGATTGCAGGGACAGTGAAAAAATGCTGTGTAACATTAACTCATGTCGTTATTTGATGAGTTCATAAAAGAGAGTGTAATGTATTATTAAAAGAGAGAGAGAGTTACATAGATCCATGAGAATAATCAAGGAGAGGTTTATGAAGTGATTGAGGAGATGAAGGTGACTTATAATTCCATTTTTAATAATAATATCATAATTTGATAAAATATAATAATAATATTAATAATATTGAGGATTAACTCGAGATTGAACTATTAGGATTGATTAATGATAAGTTAAGTGATTTTCCTTCAACTACGCTTGATTACCAATTTATGCAAGGTGATTTACTATTTTTGGAAAGTAATACTTGAGATGATAGACATGCCTTTATGTTTTTATAAAATCACTCGAGAATTGTTAGAAATGATATTTTATTAAGTAAATTCATCCCTGATATGCCCATGAGTGGTATTTTTCTTCTGAAGAATAGGAATTCGACACCCCTATTACATGCATCTCCATGCCTTAGTAGATTGAGAACTCCATGCCCTCATCTACTCCAAGGATCCAAGATTCTACACCTTGATATTTTAAATATTTAGGACTTTTCATCCAAATATTTTTATTATTGATCCAAGACTCCACGTCTTTATATTTGATGGATTTAGGACTCCGGGACCTAATTTCCATGGATTCGTATCTACTCTGCTTTGAAATTCACGCTTCATCGTAAGGTACTAATTGTGATCTCATACCCATATAATGGTTTGTTGGTAAGGTCTTGTTCCAAGACCAATATTTGTGCATGACATCTGAACTCATTTTGGTTTTGAAGAAATGACTTCCACAGTCATTTATAATTTGAACATCCTTGTTTGCAAATAACCAAGTCCCCTACCACATCCTACTCAGTACAATATTGAACATATATAATCATACAAATGATGTATCATGACTTCCACAATCATTTACAATTTGAGCATCCTTGTTCACAAATAACCAACCCCCCTACCACATCTCGCTAAGTACAATATTAAGCATATTATATAATCATACAAATCATGTATCATCCATAAATCATAATTAACCATATGTTCTATATAACCATGATCATCCTTGGATCTATGTGTTTCAATCCTTTATCACCATCCATGTCATACACCTATGTCCAAAATAGGATACCAAAAGAGAAAACATCGATAATATGCACTTAACCAAAATTAGTCTTTATCATAATCCGGTAGCAACCGTGTGACCTAAATCAGGTCTACAACATACAAGAATATACTTAAGCCTAAAATGCATAATATTTATATCACTACATAAAAATCACCCTCTCCAAGTGTCATGAAAGTTATCTCACCAAGAAGGGACACTACAACTTCAAAATTTTATCTAACTTTGAATTATTTCAAAGCATTAATATTAAACATAAAATCATCATTTTGAAAGCATTGAAATATTGAAATTAATGTGGATTGTCAAAATTAATACAAAATATAAATCTTTGAAGCTTTGGTTATGATTTTTAAAGCATTAAATATTAATCTTAACGTATAAATTATTACTAGTTGAGTTAACCATCAAAACAAGAAGGTCTATTCAAATTCAAAACTACAATACATCTAATGTTCATTCTTATTAATAGTATAATGTTCACATTTGTTTGCCAATAGTCTAATGTCAATATAATTCTTATGGATTTTAATAGGTAAATATTGTACAATGGTTGTTGTGCGGATAAAGCACGTGGTTGTTCGAAGGTGGTTGTATGAAGGAAGTGTGTACGGAAGAAGCGTGTGCAAAGGAAGTTGTGTGGAGACTGGAGTTAATCAATTAATTCAGTATTTTATATGGATTTTATGCATAAATGCAGAGTCTTTAACTATGAAACAAACAACCTTTGAGCATAAGAAAAAATGTCACTTAACACATTTTGTAGACCGACTATGATTTCCACACTTTAGAAAAATAGAATTTGGCATTATGTTATGTTTTTTTCTACTAAACAATAAAATCTAGCAATACAACAAAAAACTTCCACATGCCAACTAGATGCTTATCATTTTTAGTGTTTTTTTCCAGATCTATTTTACATGCAATTTTGTTGCAGAAGAAGATGTGTAGAGGTTGCTACGCGGGGGAAGTGTGCGCGAAGAAAAAATGATCACTATGCGGAAATATTTGTGCAAGGATAATAAATTAATAAGCAGTAGAGGAAGGTACTATGATGCATCATATCTCTTTAGTATATTTATTATCTTATTAAATCTCTTATCAATATTGTGTGTAAGTTCGAATGTCAATGACTGATCAATGGGAATTATTGAGTGTGGTTGTGATTGTTGTTCTGATAGTGTGAAGTGTGAAGAAATGCAGACCCAACTTAATTATCTATAGAGACAGGGGGATATGCACTATTTATCACTCTGTCTAGCAGTTTCCTTGATCTTATTGCGAGCAAAAAATATGCATTTTTTAATACTAAAATATTAGCAATAAAAAACCTTTAGTGCAAAGTGCAGTGTTCCACACATTGAAAACTTCCTCCGCACAACTAGAAAATTCCTTATTTGAAACATATTCGAAGATACAAACATCAGTATAAATTATTTTTTGTATTTATTTTGCATAAATAGGCATATAAGTGGAACTGTGGATTAAGTGCATTATGCGGAGGAAACTTTGAAGCTTTCATTGCCATAATCTCTATACTTTGCACAAATTTTTTTTTGTGAAAAGCTCCACTCCTACTCCATATAAATTTAAAAATATGATGACAGTGAACATTATTTATATTTCATAGAAAAATGAACTATTCTCATGTTTCATGTTATTAGCATATATCTATCAATATCACAATGCAAATGCTCAAAGCATAAGTTTGTAACATTAAGCAATACAATCACAATAACAATAACATTATCAAGTTTCACATTTCAATCATCATAGTTATAGTTGAAATAAATAAATAGAATACAAACGCATAAAAGATCAAATTCTAAGCATTAAGAGCTTTGATTATCAATGCAAATTTCTTATATCAGTAATGAAAATGCTCAATGGCTCAGTGCATTATCTCATTCACTTCGCTATTGTGGAATATTCTCTTTAAGTACTTGCTTCTACATCCACCAAAATTAAATACGTGAATTGAAATATGAAAAAGGAGAGCTGCAAAAGAAATAAAAAATTTGCATTCAAAAAATAGACTATGTGACATCAGTAAAATAAACAAGTCACGATGATTGAATACTAGTAAACATGAAACAAATATGCAAATATTTGAGGACACTTACAATTTGTGAAAACATAGGCTAATTTTTTAACTACCAGCTACCTCCCGAATCCATGTCCTCTTGAACCAATATCTTCAACTTAGTCTGAATGAATTTTTTCATTGGTCCCATTATAATCTCTAGCCTCACATGTTGATCAAATATTTTTTTTTTCGATTTCCATTTCCTCCTCTTGTAACTGAGCGATTAACATAAATTTCCCATCATTAATACACACAAAGTAAACTACGCATTTGTAAATTTCTTCTACAGTAAAATCATTTATAACATCAAACTTCTTTTCCATTGACTATTTTTTCTTATTCGCTTCCAATGTTAGTGTATCTTTTGTAATCAATTCAGAATTTCATATAATGCATGGACTGTCTAGAATTTTAACAATTTTCATGGCCTTAAGAAACACACAAATTCTTCTATTCTTGATTCTCTTACATTCAGAAATAATGTTTTCTAGTGTAGTGATTATTTTCGACCATCCAAATTTTATTTTCATCATTCGATTAGCATTTGGTAGTTAATTTTTTTTCTTGTCCAAGTCAGATAGAAATTCAACCTTTTGACCAGAAGAAAGCAAGTCATTGTTGAGTAAATGCTTGTCTTTGGTAAAATTAATTGTGAGAAAATTGAAAAATGGGTTGATTTGTTGTGCTAACCATAGTAGAACATAAATTGTCTTCCATACATGCTCAATGATTTCTAATCTCTAGCATATATTATTGACTATATGATATTTGACTACATTAACTGGCTGCAATGCTCCAATAGATCCATGAGATGTGCTAGTAGTGGGAATTAGGTATTTCTAAGTCCATATTCTGATTAGAGTCATCAACAAAGTATACGGATTTAAAGCATTTTCCAGCATATTTATTATTGCTTTTAGTACCAATTTCTCTACATTTCGTTCCTCAATAGACACTACAAGCGCATTCCCGGTAGCTTCATGAAATCTCAAAACATCTGTGATTGCAATTCCAAAAATATGAAGATTTGTTTTTTTCATATCAATAACCTTTTTACGTTGCATCCTTCCTTTTTCAATTTTCAATATTTTACTCTCTCTCTTATAGTTTGAATCTTGAAAAGAAACAAATTGATCATCAAAAATAGACAATTATTTGGAAATTTTCTTCGTTATTTTTTATGTTTCATTCAAAGCACTACTAAACCAATCAGGTAATTGAGTTTCAATCTTATCATTGATAGCTTCTTGACTACTTCTTGTTTGCAGAGGACTTTTGAATTTTTCCAATTTAGGCTTCTTGTCATATCCGGAAGTTGATAGCTGACCGCGAATCAAATGTGCAACTTTGATATCTTTTCGTTTTCTTTCACTTGAATACAAAGACAAGGAAGTTTCGAGTATGAAAATATAATTTTGTGTAGCTTTTCCACTTCTTTTTTTACGCCTTGTTTCACTGCTAATACTTGCTTCTTCAAAAATTTCTCCTCCATTATTGCTTGTAGTACTGTGACTCTTTAACCAAAGTGATATATAGAGAGGAAAGATCAAAATGAACCTTAGAATCTAGAAAAATGAACTCTTATAATATTTTCAAGCCATTTTCCTCTATTACTATAAATCTGTTTTAATTTCACAAATATTACCACAAATTTAGAACTGATAGCTTCAATATTTTCCTAAATGTCTCTTCTTTAAAAGAAATAGAAATATATTTGGCTGATAATCTAATTGTTTTTGTTTCCAATTCAAAATTATATGCACATAAATAAACTATTTTACTGAAATCTAATACCTATTGAACACATGCAACATTTTCTGGTTTGGTAGACCTATCTTATCGTTGTTCTTCTCTTGCACAAACATATTCACATATCGATCATACGTAGTCGACCATTGAAAGCTCTAATCGATAAACACAAGTGAGTTAATAGTATCAATGTAAATAGCTTCTTTCCTTCCACTTGAAGCCATTTCTGTAGAAAACTTTGAATTTTTTTGTCAATCAACAACACTTTTAATGCATTATAGGTATAAATCAACGATATGCTAAAGAAGCACCACTTGTTACTACTCTGTCTGTGAAATCCCTTCTACAAGAAATTTCCAATATATAACAAAATATTCATTTACAAAAAATAACATAATTAAAAATATATTTTAAACTCACCACAATAATGGCCAGAAAATAGTAGAAATTTTGACACGATTTTTAGAAAACCAAGAACAATTTTTTTTTTGGAAGGATTACAAAAGTCAAACTGCAGGATTTTTTGCTACCGAGATAATTGTTGATAGCATTAAATTCTATGCCTTTTTCTATTTCTGATACATGTTACTATTCTCCATGTGAAATCTGTTTTACAAAATAAAAAGAAATTAAAAACAATAAAATAGGTGTTGCTGGGAAATAACAAAAATAATTTAAAAATCAAATCTCGAAATTCAGAAATCAGATACTCCACGTGCGAAACAAATTAAATGTGAATATTTTCTAATAATGAAAACTAACTTACAGACTATCAACAATCACATCCATTACTATATCGATGTCAGTGTAGAGAAAATAGCATTTACGTTTCCAATTACATGTCGATCCGTCCATTTCGGCAAATGGGTATTGAACTGTTAAAGTCATTATACTGTCTATGAAAATGGAAAAACCACGCTCCGCAAGTTTAAAGCGTTTTTTTTTTTTGCGTTTCTTGTTCTTCTCCTTTCTTCCACTTCTACTTAACACAAATTTTCAATTCCGCCTCTTTTTCGTATACGGTATATGCCTCCCACGTTGATTACAATTACCAACAAAAATTTAGCTATAACATTATTATTATTTATTGTTTTTTGCAATTGGTAAAATTTATTATAAAATACTGTCATTTAATTAATAAAGCTCACAATAAAATAAGTTTCTATATATAGCATGAGTTATATAAATACTAAATTTTGCAAATGTATTTGTTCCTTTCGAAGCCTCCGCACACACACTACCACTTCCAAACAACTATTTCTGTATCCAGTAACGTTTAACAGATACTCATTTATAATGGAATATTGTAACTTTTATGACTTGCAACATAAGCTTTGATATGGGCTTCGCACAAAAAAAATATTCCAACAATAAAATAGGTTTTTATATTCAGTAGGTCTTATTTAAAAACTTATTTTCTTTAAGTAAACAAATTGTATGTGTCTATAAGTAAATAACTTAAAGAAATTGGTTTACAATTGACTGTTGCAAAACGAAGATCTCATAGTTCAATGTATAATTATTATTATTTATTATTATGATCATATGTTACTATGTAGATATTTTACACCAAGCAGTTTCCCCTTCATTATCAAAACTCTTATCCTAATTACGACAGAATGAAAACTGTGTACAATGAAACACTGATGTGTGCCATTTTCACTTTTCTACATGCATTCATAAATAAAGACGACTGCTACAGAATCGTAACACTTTCTAGCCCAACAAACCTCAATAGTTATCAACATAGTGAATTGTATTCAGATTCAAATGCTAGTGACAACATATGCAATATATATAACTTCACATGTAAAACATATTATTAGAATTATTGAAATAATTGGTAAAAAATTTGAGTATTAAAACAAAGTAAACATAAAATCATTTCAATTATTATTCATTACAGAACACTGGATAATATATAAAAGCACAAAGAAAATACTGGTAAAAATTTGTTCAATTATTGTTTTCTGTATAACGTTCAAGGACTCAAGTCTATACAACATCCCATGTTAAAAAATATCTCACATTTATTTACATAATTAACAAACATTGAAAAAAATAGTAATCAAGATTCAAATAAGTTATGATCACAAAGCCATCATCCAGGAAATATGCTCTATTTCATAAAGCACTTGTGAAAATGTCAATAGTTCAATTTCAAAGGTGTCTCGATGAAAGTTGTGATTGCAATCCCATCAACAAAAATATCCAAAATTCATCTGCAACAGATAACAAGGAACTACATTCATGAATTAGAATATTCCATCATAACGTATAAATAAGATATAAATAATTAAATTCTTTGAAGAAAAAATAAAATGTTCCAATGCACTAAAATACTTACAATATGCAAAAGCAGACTCTGATATTCTTCAGCTCTCAGCTATCTCTCACAATCATGCTTCCTGGAATGAATTCCTTCACTTTATCTTTGATTAATTATTTCATCAGAAAAATGGTAATGTACTGCTTAACACATTCATTGAATATCTCCTCCTCAATTTCTTTTGATTATTGTTGAAATTGCAAAACCAACGCATAGTACTCTTCGTTAATAGAAACAAAAGTAATTAGCCATTTGTTAATTTCCTCTGCACTAAAATCAGTTATATCATCGAACTCTGTTTCCTGCGATTGTTTTAACTTCTCCAAATGAACCATCATATTATCCTTTGCAATTAATTCAGATTCATATGTCATAGGCGGGCTTTTAGATTATGAATAATTTCCACCGCCTTGGCATATACATCTGCTCTTCGATTTTCTATGTTTCCACACTAAAAAATAATCTCTTCCAATGTTTTGAGTTTCCCAGCCATGCAACGTTGATATACCTCATCCATTCAACATCACGCATTCCTTTTTTATCTCTTTCTAGTTTGAAAAATGAATTAAGCTTATGACCAAAATTTAATAGGTCACTATCCATGAATTCCCTGTCTCCCTCCAGTTCACTTTTGACCAGTTCGACAAAAGAGCTCATTCTCTGCTTTAAAAGTCGAATATCAAAATAAACTTGCCACAAAAATTCAATCATCGACAATCTTTCAGATATATTATTAATGATATATAATTTCATTACACTCAGAAGATTGATAGGTTTATCAAACCTATTAGATCTGTTAGATATCACCAATGGAGTCTTTAACAAAGGACCCACACCCAAAGAATTTTCTACCTCTTTTGTTTTTGGCTTCAGGTTTTGATTTTATGCTTGTCGTCGACCAACAGAATCTACAAGTGCTTCACCACTAGCTTCATGCAATTTCATCAATCTAGGCTTTGCAACCAAAGAAAGATCAACTTTCAATTATGTACAATCAACAACTGTAATATTCCCAAATGGGGAAAGCAACAATAATAAACAGTTATGTAGAGAAATAATGCAAATCATCTAAGTAAGAGCAGGAGGCCAATATGGAGGCTCTTTATTTACATATACATCAGCAAAATATATGAACAAGATAGCCCATGAGATGTGCAGCGGGAAATAGAAGACTTTTATAGAAGAATATCCTCAAAAAGAGCTATTGCAACCATGTATTAAGACTGAAAAGAGCTTGATAGCGTTATTTTTATTGGCTGAAAATACTGTATATTTCACTTCAGATCTAGAGTAGATCTGTGTATAAAAATTTAGATCTATATCAAATTCATACAGTAGATAGGCTCTTCTTCAATTACCCCTTGGGGTTTTCAGCAAAACATGAAGTACAAGGAGTAGATCTCAAATCTAATGCTACATATCTGCAGAAATATTCATAAATTCAGTGACATACAGATCTGATCTAAAATATGCAATATGATGATCCCCTCTAATTGATCTAAAATGTGAAGGGAAGATCCCCAACACATGAAAACCACTCCTCCAAAAAGTGTGCCAAAATACCCCGCAACAGTACCCACACAAATAACGTAGTTCTGGAAGCAATACTGCGTTGTAAGATTTAGAATGTGTTTGGCCTCATGCCAAGATCTGAAAATGTAGCTCCAATCATCCAATAATCTCTTGCCAATGGGATAGAAGCCTTCCCCACTGAAAAGAGGCACTAGATTGGCCTAGATCTGAGTAGATCTAGCCTCCACTTGCTGCAACTTTCAAAGACAACCAAACCCTCAACAGGATCTGCATTGTAGTTGGAAGAAGAAGCTTGGCCTTCAGCCAGATAGTGGACAAGAAATGCAATACTCTTCCAAGAGGCCTCTCAAGGAAAGTGGTGGGATTTCCGATCAGGAACACCCAGTGCTAAACAACACTATTCTCTACTAAAAAGCAAGGAGAATGAGATATGTCTAAACAGATAATATACTCTAAAAATACAATATCATGCCTTCTCATGTCTAAACAGATAATATACCTTCTCATGCTGCCATCCTCTTCCTTTTATAAGTTGAGAGCTTGCAAACCCTAAACTACCTTCAATGAAATAGCTCCTTTCCCATGAGCCATCTCCATCTAAAACTGCATTGTGCCTCATTGATGGCCACTCCTCCAAGACAACGTTGTAGATTTGGTCATGGTTGACCCAGTCAAAAGATTCAGCCCCTTTCACACCTAAGGGTGCTTATTTAGTTAGCCCCTATTTAGCCTTGTTCACATGTGGCATTGATTTATTTATTTTTTAGGAGTTTTATGATCCTCCTTTACATATTTATTCATGAAATAGAAAAATAAAACAAAAATGAATATTCCCATTAGCTTGGGGCTAATTGGGAATATTACAGTCCTCCCCTCCAAAATGTTGCTTGTCCTCAAGAAACTAACAAGGTGAGTGATGCAACTCTTCTCCTCCTCCATTGGTGACACCATCATGAGTTAAGCTTCCTCCATAAGCTAAGTGTTCACCAATCCAACCCTCCATGAATTGTTCCTCCAAAGTTCTCATGAGATGTAAATAAGCCATCCCACAAGGAGACAATAACTCAAATGAAACAAATATGGCTTGCCCAATGTCCTCCCTGAAACATGTAACATAAGATACATGGAGAATCTCCAGTCCATTAGGCACATGCATACCTCCCATCCTCCCTCCATACATTCCCATAAAAAGTACAAGTATATCATCAATGTATAGGAGCAAAACTACATACATACAAACAAAAATTTGAGCATGTGGAGGTGGGTCATAGTCCCACATATGGAACCAGTGCAGTGCATCTCCTGTCTGCATTAGATCAAGATATGGTAAGTTTTTTTTCTGCCACTTACTTTCTGCCCATGTTATCTCACTATGGTTGAAAGTGTGAGATATTTTTGGTGCCTTAGGAAAGCACCCATCATGATGGTGATTTATGTGTGGAAGTGGTATGTGAGGGGTATGTATGCATGTCTTTGATCATTTTAGATTCACCACTCTTCTTGTCCACCCATTCCATTTTCAAAGCCTCCTAATCAGTGGTGACTTTCCCCAATGTAATCAACCATTGAACACCCAAAATCACATTGGTGTCTAGTATGTCAACCACAAAGAAGTGATCAACCAAAGTATAGGTTCCCATGGTGACTAAAAGTGATGGGACATAATGCATGCATTACAGCAGAAGATCTCTGAGATTAAACGGAAGGGAATCTGTTAGGTCCCTATATTACTAGTAGATCACTGTGTTGATAGTCTTCTTTATATTCATTATTATTTCATTACTTATTTATTTTGTTATTTGTATGCATAAATTATTGTTAGGTCGGCTAGGATTACATTGTGGCCCACTAGAAGGATTATATTGGCCCCATGGACTCCTATATATAGAAAGGAGGTTTTGTAAATTGTATCATCCAATAATTTTTCATTTATGTAATGTATTGGAGGTTGCCCCCTCAAAGTGGCTTATTTCTAAGGCATTGATATCTCTTTTCTTCTATTTTTGGAGCTAGTTACACAACATTTGGTATCAGAGCTTTGGATTCTAGGGTTTCGCTGCTCTAAACAGGTCATCGTGGAATTTTCGCTATAACTATTTTTATATGAAGTTTCAGAAGCTGAAATATTTAGGGTGTGAAGCCGAAATCATGAGGAAGATCTTCTAAAAATTTCAGAGCTTGGTTCGCAATATTTTCGGAGATATGATCTATGGAAGTTAGGTCTTTTTTCAGGCTCCTAAACAGGTCATCGTGGAATTTGCACTATAATTTTTTTTCTACGAAGGTTCAAAATATTAAATTTTAGGGTGCGAAGTTGAAATCCTGAATAAGATCGTCTAAACATTTCAGAGCTTTGTTTGCAATATTTTTGGAGATATGATCTGTGGAATTTAGTGCTTTTTCAAGCTCCCGAATTTCTTCTCAAAGAGGTGATCGTGGGAAAAGTTCAATAACTCTCTCTCTGAGCATCGGATTAGAGTGCCGTAAAAAGTGGTCACAAGTACACGGACTTTAGTTTCTTGGCTATCAATTTCATAGGTGAAGGATGAAACAGTGACACGTGGAAAGTCGTACAAGTTCGCTCTACTAAACCAGTCCATAATTAGGTCATTGTGGGAGATTCGACATAACTTTGTCTTGGAGAATCCAAATCAGGTCAGACCTATGGAATTCAAAATAGAATTCAGAGGGTTAATTCAGTGCTAAATTTCAGATATTGAAAATCCACAATCACAGAGATAATCCAATTTCAATATCGAGCTCCTCAAAAGCAGGAAAAAGGTGTGTATTTGTTTCCGAATTTCATAAGTCTTGTTTGAAAAATAATTTTGAATTGATTCCAAGGGCATATTGTAGAATAGATATCATTATTGGGTTCTAAAAAATTCCTCGTAAAAATAATTCAACACCCATTAAGCCTTCAGAAGGCTCTACTATGACTCATGAAGATGAAGAATTGCAACATGATCTATCAAAATTACAAGAGCAAGTGCAACAAATTTCACTCTTGCAAAGAGCAACAAAAAATGAAATTGAAGTTTTGAAAAAAGGCGTGGAAGCGAAGATGGATGGCATGGAAGCTAAGATGGATGACATGAAAGACAACATGAAAAACATGAATAATGATCTAAAAGCAGACATCGAAGGTTTGACAAAGTTGATACAAGAAATGTTTCTTAATGGTGAAAAGATAGTAGAAGAACCTCATAATTAGAACAAAATAAATGTTAATCGTGATTTCATAAACTCTAATGTTGGCGGGAAGAACCACCATATTCCAAAAATAGATATGAGGAAGTTTGATGGAAAGGATCTTGTAACATGGATACTACAAATGGAGCAATATTTTGATCTCCATAACGTGCAAAACACACAAAAGGTATGCATTGCAACTTTACATTTAGAAAAAAATACATTTGTATGG
>CM076577.1:95004007-95124487 GCA_034641835.2 Pinus albicaulis
CTCGGGAATATTTGAATGCTTTCTCAGATTGTCTATAATCTCCATGTGGACCGTTACTGGATTTTATATCATGTCCCTGTATGTGACATGGGGTATTTTTCTATCATTGTCTGGGGTGGGACTTCCACTTTTCTGGATGGATATTTGGGTTCCAATCTTCAGATGTGAAAATGTAATGACTTCATGGACTGTTTTACTTCATATAATATATTCAAAATAGCATTTTTTCTCTTTTGAAAAAAAAATGATTAATGTTTATCATTTTGCCTTCAAAACTAGCGATGCTGGTCTATGTTGCTGGTTTATTGATATGGTCTGATGGTATTTTTATATTTTGGACATATCACACTCCTCACATGATTAGATTTTTTCTCTGTTCAAGGATTTTGGGTACTTTAATTTGTATTTGGAACAATGGACGTCGGTACTCTATATGTTGCTTTACTATTCTACATACTGCTATTTCACTTTCTTATAGATGCCTCGGGCATATTTGGATGCTTTCTCAGATTGTCGATAATCTCCATGTGGACCATTACCGGGTTTTATATCAAGTCGCTGTATGTGACATGGGGTATTTTTCTATCATTGTCTGGGGTGGGACTTCCACTTTTCTGGATGGATATTTGGGTTCCAATCTTCAGATGTGAAAATGTAATGACTTCATGGACTGTTTTACTTCATACAATATATTGAAAACATCGTTTTTTCTCTTGTGAAAAAAAAAATGATTAATGTTTATCACTATGCCTTCAAAACTAGCGATGCTGGTCTATGTTGCTGGTTTATTGATATGGTCCGATAGTCTTTTTATATTTTGGACATATAACACTCCTCACATGATTAGCGTTTTTCTCTGTTGCGGGATTTTGGGTACTTTAATTTGTATTTGGAACAATGGACGTCGGTACTCTATCTGTTGCTTTACTATTCTACATACTGCTATTTCACTTTCTTATAGATGCCTGGGGCATATTTGGATGCTTTCTCAGATTGTCGATAATCTCCATGTGGACCGTTACTGGGTTTTATATCATGTCCCTGTATGTGACATGGGGTATTTTTCTATCATTGTCTGGGGTGGGACTTCCACTTTTCTGGATGGATATTTGGGTTCCAATCTTCGGATGTGAAAATGTAATGACTTCATGGACTGTTTTACTTCATATAATATATTCAAAACAACGTTTTTTCTCTTGTGAAAAAAAAAATGATTAATGTTTATCTCTCTGCCTTCAAAACTAGCGATGCTGGTCTATGTTGCTGGTTTATTGATATGGTCTGATGGTCTTTTTATATTTTGGACATATTCGTTTTTCTTTGTTGCAGGGTTTTGGGTACTTTAATTTGTATTTGGAACAATGGACGTCGGTACTCTATCTGTTGCTTTACTATTCTACATACTGCTATTTCACTTTCATGGACTGTTTTACTTCATCTACTGCTATTTCACTTTCATGGACTGTTTTACTTCATATACTGCTATTTCACTTTCATGGACTGTTTTACTTCACTGTTGTAGGGTCTTGGGTACTTTAATTTGTATTTGGAACAATGGACGTCGGTACTCTATCTGTCGCTTTACTATTCTACATACTGCTATTTCACTTTCATGGACTGTTTTACTTCACTGTTGTAGGGTTTTGGGTACTTTAATTTGTATTTGGAACAATGGATGTCGGTACTCTATCTGTTGCTTTACTATTCTACATACTGCTATTTCACTTTCATGGGTTGTTTTACTTCACTGTTGTAGGGTTTTGGGTACTTTAATTTGTATTTGGAACAATGGACGTCGGTACTCTATCTGTTGCTTTACTATTCTACATACTGCTATTTCACTTTCATGGACTGTTTTACTTCATATAATATCTTCACTTTCATGAACTGTTTTACTTCATATAATATCTTCACTTTCATGGAGTGAAATTTTACTTCATATAATATCTTCACTGTGAATTTATTTTACTTCATATAATATCTTCACTTTCATGTACTGTTTTACTTCATATAATATCTTCACTTTCATGGACTGTTTTATTTCATATAATTTCTTCACTTTCATGGACTGTTTTACTTCATATAATATCTTCACTTTCATGGACTGTTTTACTTCACTGTTGTAGGGTTTTGGGTACTTTAATTTGTATTTGGAACAATGGACGTCGGTACTCTATCTGTTGCTTTACTATTCTACATACTGTTATTTCACTTTCATGGACTGTTTTACTTCATATAATATCTTCAAAACAACGTTTCTCGTCTTTTAAAATTTTAATTTTTTTTTTAAAAATTGAACCCTCCGTCGGTCTACCGACGCCTTGTAGACGTCGGAACTGCGACAATCCAGAAACGTCGGAAGAGAGACAGTATGAAAACGTCGGAAGCGTGACGTGCCAAACGTCGGAACTGCGACAATCCAGAAACGTCGGAAGAGAGACAGTATGAAAACGTCGGAAGCGCGACGTTCCAAACGTCGGACCACATATCGTCGGAATTACGACATCTTCCAGACGTCGGAAGAGTGACGTCATAAACGTCGGACCACGTTTAGTCGGAATTGCGACAGTTTACAAGCGTCGGAAGAGCGACGTCAAAACGTCGGACCACGTTTAGTCAGAACTGCGACGGTTTATGAGCGTCGGAAAAACGACGTTTAAAACGTCGGAGCCGCGACGGTTTGTGAGACGTCGGAAGAGTGACGCATGTTCGGAACGTCGGAATAAGTGTCGATAGTGCGACACTTTTTACTTGCGTCGGAACGGCGACGGCATGAGAAACCACGGTTTGTCCGCCCTTGAACTGTCGCTCTTGCGACGAATATGTGTCGGAATAGCGACGAATTGGCCGTCGGAATTTCCGCCAAATTCTCTAGTGCCGAATGTGATCTCGAATTCTTAATGCACAGCTATATGCAAAAGAAAATCATTCCCATTCAATTAATGCTAGCTAAGAGAGGGATAGTAGTTCATAATAAAGCAACAAACAATTGAACACAAGAAGAATTTCACTAATGCACCTAAGACAACCAAAGCAGAAAACGAAAAACTCTTTCCTTGTTCACTAAAAGCTACTAATGCAAAAGAATGCTTTTCATTTTCAGACTAAGAGAAATAATAAAAATTTTGTATTTTTAGATGAATGAGAAGCAAAATGCACTATTACACTATAAAGAAAAATGGACACTAGTTTTGAGAAATTCGAATGAAATGATCTAAAACCAAGAGACCAATCTAATACAAACATCAAACACACTCAAAACAAATATGCACTCCTTCAGGCAGAAAAGGGCTTTTGAACTGATTCAGTGAGCAATGAAATCTATGCTCAAGGTGACAGATGGAGAGCTAAACGAAATCCATGATGATCATTTCATAAACCAATGACAGTAGAACTGAAAGATAAGCTAAAAAAATCAGTCTAAAAACTGAAATGATAGAGACCGAACTAACTCAAACTCAACTCAGAAGGCTCAGTGAGGAGAGAGTTGAGCGAACTGCAGGAGACACCTAGAATCCCTAGGATGAAAAACTCCACTGATTAGATGAAGGAAAAACAGCTGAGAAGAATGAGACAAGAGAGTCAAAACAATCCTAGTGGACCAATTGAAAGATAAAAATCCAACCCAAAGGCAAGAAAAACTAACAAAACTGAGGTGAAAGGCTAAAATTTTAACCTACAGTATTCGACGCGTCTATTTAGCTATAATATATGCTAAATAAAGGTTGGCGCACCTGTGACAAAAGCAACATGCGCCAATCGGCGCAAGTGTTCAAGGAATAACAACATCGAGCTAGAAAACCATGGAAAAAATAAAAAAACACTAATCAAAGGTCAGATCTAACACATTGGGACTTATTGTAATGGATAAAAATAGTCAGACAAGGAAAACAAAGCAGAAAAACAATGAAATGACCAAAGTCAACTCGACAAGAAAAACACTAGTCGAACAGCTAGACACGAAAAACACACTGATCCCTAGTACGGTCACCAAATTGTTATGCAGGTAAATCCCCTCTATGGACAGAGGTGATCCCTCTAGCTCTAGAGTGGATCGAGAAACAAGGGAACAAGTTAGGCTTTCAGACTCCTAGCTTATGAATGAAAACGAGTTAGGATAGATGGCCTACCTTAGTCCAATGCTTTTGTTGTCATTTGTAGCAGCGGCTCACTGATCTTTGTCTTCAGTGGAAATGTCTGTGTACCTACACAAGGATCAAGTGAACATTGATAGCATACGAAAACATATTTTCATTTACAGTTATTCAATTGGTCAAGGAGAATCAAAACACTTTGCATATTATCGAACCTAAAATTGGAACCAAAAACCAGTCTTGTATTAAAGATAGAGAGAAGAATTTTACAACTAAAAAAGCCTTGAAATTGCATCCTCCTTCGATGTTTCCAGTCAAACGCGTCTCAAGAATTTGTTTGGGATTGGACTTGGCGAGGTGATGGGCCTAAACTCTCTCTCGTCAATGATTCCTCTCTGCTTGATTCTCACACTAGCTATAGTAAGGACTATTCAGCTAGCTGAAACCATGTGAGAAGGATGTATTTATAGGAGAGGAGGAGGTGGTTTGGGATCTCTCATTAGGTGGAAGGGAGGCCTTATCCTTATGGGAGTTGCTCAAATGTAGGAAACAAGAATCCAAAGGAAGGAATTCGACATTATTCAGTCGAACAAACCATGATGACTCTGCTCACGAAGTGGTTGGGAATGGAAACTTCGCTTTTATTTTTAAAAAATTTCCAAAAACAATTCGGTGCGGGCAGTCCACTGAGACAGAGTGCCAATGGGCCCAAGGCCTAGTATTAATTTCTCTATGGGCGCGAGGCCATAACTGCTTACCAGCGTCGTCCCAAAAATCATATTTTTTTTGAGAGCCTACTTAAGGAATTATTAATAGAGGAAATTTTCTTCACATGCCAAGGGATGCAATGACACTTTTTGCAAGGTATGACAATACACAGAAGTCACTGAAATAGTCCTCCAATGTTTGGGATGGGGATTGCATGGACGGTGACAAAATGCTGTGTAACACATGTACTGATGAAATCATTTTAAATCAGAAATACAAGGCTCATTAATTAACATAGGCAATATATGAGAATCACTTACCTTATGAGTTATGGGCAACTAATTTTGGGACTATGACTCTCCACCCAACCATAGTTAGTTGCAGGTAGTCCTCACTTGTATCTATCACCCCCGAACTTTATTCTAGAGACTAAGGGGTATTTTTCTTAAAGGGTTGAGGACAACCTTCAGTTAATTTAGGGACTCCATATGTCCCTCAAACTCTACCCTCCCAATGAGTTGCAAGCAAAAAAATCATGGGGATCTCAGAGACTCCATAACACAAAAAACTCAAACATATAGCAAGGAATCCATTTAGAAATTCCCCATGACTTTATCTAGGAATAATTCCTTCACCCCAGCCCTTTAGGATTTGATGAGAATCACCATCCCTACCCTCTGGCTAAGGGGGGCTCAGGAGTTAATTTCTTCTCAACCTGGAAGTGATTTCCTCCCTGAATCCCTGGCAACCAAAGTTGGTCTCTTCCCTTGATATTGCTCTCTTTCTCACTTTTTGTTGATGTTGTGTTTTCTCTACTCTTCCTTTGCTGACGCTGGTGCTCCACCCCCATATGACTCTCCCTATTTTTTTTGTTTCCCATGTGTTCTCTTTGACCCTATTTTCTCGAGACCATCCTCCCTACTTCGTTGACATCCTCATTTCTTTCCCACTTCCTTGTTCCAATATCTCAAGGAAAGTATGGGTCTCGTTCCTTTTTTTGCAATTCCATAAATTTAGATGAACACCAGGCCATTAAATCACAAAAAAAAGCCTTCAATGGTTGTCACATAACTCATATTTGTTTTTCTTATATCAAGCAAACTAAGCATCCCAAGAAATTTCCCTCCTCAACCTCTGGAATCCATGTCCCTTAACTTAGCCCATAATTCTTTTATGAAAATATTTACATTGTAAAAATCAGGTTAAGCAAAGTGGGATGTTACACAAGCGTCAGAGAGAAGAGTCATGTAAGAATACATGTGGCATTGGTATTTTTAATTGGTCTCTCTTCTAAAGGGTCTGGGGTTTGTAGGAGTATGTCAGAGTGGAGGTGAGGGCAGAATCTTGACCTCCACTTACTAGCTTATAATATATTTTGTATAGGGTTTGTGGATAGTATTATGGATTGCGTTTTCATTGCAGAAGAGTTGTAGCAATGTTGGTGATTGTTATTGAGTGTGCACTCTCATATTTAATAATGGGATGGTGAGAAAGATATACATGGTACCTTTTGTAATTTTCTAGTTTCTTGTCTTGTGTTATTCATTTGGTGGGCCTTTTCAAACTTTGTGTTAGATTGCATTGTCAAGGTTAGTTTTCCAGTTCCTTATAGCTCAGCTCTTAAAGCTATAAGCCCATAAAGCTTATGTTGTTTTTAAAAGGAGAAGGTTTTTCTTCTTGAGGTGCTTTCAAATTATGTTGGGTCATTTGATATAAGGTGGCACTACTTTATATGTGCATTGTATCTGGGGTTTTTTGTTCTGTCTAAGCATAGGTTAGTGATTTTTCTGTTTTGTCTAATCATAGGCGAGTCTTAAATTATTCTAGGGCATTTTAAAGTCTTTTTTTCATGATGTTAGGTTTTGGGGAGTTTTTCTTCCCACTTGATAACTCAGTGGATTTTGAAACATTGGTTTGGAGATTTGGTGATGACTTAGTGGGATTCTGGTTTTGTTTTCAAGGTGGCATGTCGAGTCGCTTTTATTTATTTTTTGGAGGGTGTTGGATTTTCAATAGTTTTCCAAAGGGTTTCTTATCTGTAGTTTTTATGCCTCCTAGACAATGAATGAGTAGCAAGTGGGGTGGTGTTGGTAATACCACTTTGGGGAAGAGGAGGGTTCGTGTTTTTTCCTGTGATTTAATGGCTACCTTATTCAATGCGGTCCCACCTGAGATAAGAAAGGGAATTTGGGAGTTGGA
This sequence comes from Pinus albicaulis, assembly GCA_034641835.2. Classification (NCBI taxonomy): domain Eukaryota; kingdom Viridiplantae; phylum Streptophyta; class Pinopsida; order Pinales; family Pinaceae; genus Pinus; species Pinus albicaulis. The sequence continues at coordinate 95,011,009 of CM076577.1, forward strand.
GAGTAAAGATGGTGAGGATCGCTAATAACATTCATATTTTGAGTTTCTTTTTGAAGGTTCAAAGTGGTTTCATGTCTCCAAGAAAACCATTGGTTGGAAGAAACAATTTCTGAATTCATTAGCTTTACATAAGAAAATGTTAATCCTATTGCAGTTTGTACTCAATGAAAAGTAGGTGGATAATATAATGTATTATCCTCATTGGAGGATATTAAAATAATGATCCATAATCAAAGGTTTTATCTAGATAGTATTCATTCTTGTTTGGCCCATGTAGAGGGTTATATAGTGAGTGATTCTGACACTGGAGGTCTTACATATCCCTCAAGTTCTAGTTTTTAGGTGTCAACAAAAATTTCCTCTTAAAACCATGATTATTATTGGTGGGCTATCATGTTTTTTTCAATTAATTTTGGTTGGTATTCAGTATGCCTAGAAAGGTATGGTTTCTTGGTTGTGTTACTCATTTTGTTTTAGTGCAAGAATTAGTTTATTTGGAATTGAATTGATGGCTCATTCTAGTTGTTATCTTGGCACTTGTATTAAGGTGAATTGATTTTATGGTGTTATTATATTTGGTGGGACTGTGGATTAGTTGGTCCTTTATATGGTTTTTGTATCGCTTGATGTCTCTTCAAGAAAATTATGGATGCTCTTTTTTTCCAAGGTTACACCTGGGGATCTCCATCCATTCTATTCTCTAGGTTATGTACTTGGATGAGAAAATATGTCTAGTGGTTCTTCTGCTTGATGGTGTGTTTGCATCATCTAAGTTTGGCTCAAGATTTCCTGGAAATAACGATTTATTCTATTGAATTTTATTTATTCTTTGAAGGAGGCAATTTTCTTTGATAACTTGATTCTCTGCATGGTTATGCATGGTGTAATCTCAATATTGAAAATTTCCCTATAGAGGGTGTCAAATTGTATATCCATTACATGTATCCAATGCATGATGTCTTGGTATTAGATTCCTTCTTCCATTACTACCTAGAAAATAAAGGCTTTGTTGAGCTAGTATAACTTTTTCACCTTGAAAATTTTACTTTGTGTTCTAGAGTACACAGGATTAGAAATCCAACCATAAAACTATGATTCTACCTTCTACCTATTCTTTGGAAATTTTTTGACTTGTCATATTGATGGTTGTTTCCATTTTCTACATTCTCTTTTTAATTGGTCGAAAATCACTTGTTGTAATCCTCTACTTCCTTCATAATATTTGTCTGGACTCACATTACTTACTAATGATTATAAGTATGTCAAAAATGGTTTCTAGAGCTTATGTTTCCTTTGGCCACCTACTCTTTCTACTTTTAGGGATATGGGCCTTATTATTAAGACTCATTATTTTAGGGTAGTTTAAATAAAGTTAACTTGTTCAAGTTACCAACGATTTTCGAGCTCTAAGTTTATGAGAATACATGGTATTGACCCATGCTATTTATGTGGAGTATAGCCTATGTAAAGGTGGAAATACTCTAGGTAAATTTGTCTTGATGGCCATTGATATCTCAAGAAACAATGTCTTACACCATTACTTCTATTTGTTTCATGATCTAGCAATTAATACCAGAGCAATGGTCAAAGTTGTTGTGTGTTGATCAAAGTATGATTATGAATGGCTAGAGTTCTGTGAGAAATATAGTGAATACATAAAGAATAAAAGTGCAAATGTCAACAGGGAAGTTAATATACACAAATATGGCCTAGAGGTTTGTAGGAACACATTGTCAAAGATTGACCGTGAGAGGAGATGAGGTTCACAATTTGAAGGAGAGATTTGTGACATACGCAAGTCAAACATCATTGTGGCCACATGAAGGTGTGCATACTAGGACTTCTATAAGTGGGTTGGAGGTCATGGATGTGGTCACGAAAAAACCCTTAGAAGATCGTAATTAGGAGGTGTGGCTATGTCTCCAAGCATGAAAATGATAATCCCATAATGCAACGAATTAGAAGATGACGAAAGTAGAGCCTCCAAGAGGTAGAGGGCCACAAGTAGCATTTTGCAACAACTCCATCAAGTTTGCAATAAGGGGATCAAGATTTATATGGTCATGTGAATAAATTTCATGTGCAGAGTGAGCCTATGAGTCGTCTATAAGCAAGTGAGCCATATTGCAGTGGTCACAATGAGCCACAAATAGTTAAGTAACCTTTCGGTTGTCGAGTGAATGAGCCTACTGAATGTGTAGGGTCATTAGAGGAAATTTTAATCCTAAAAGTGGCCTCCTAAGGATAAATAATAAAATAATAGTTAAAATAATAAAATAATAGTTATGAATTTTGGAGGGAAAAGAAGAAAACTGCCTTTTTATTGTATTTTTGTCTTATCTCCTTATAGGTTTACTCAAATTTCAAGTGAAGGCACTTTTTGGATGTGGAAATAATTTTTTCATCCAATGAGTACCCATTATGCATACTTCTGAGAATACCCACATTGATAAAAAATGAAGATACATTAAAAATTTGAGTTCAATGAGGGGGGGAATGTGAGAATGTGAGATGGTTAATGAACCATATACGTGAAAAGGTGTCCTAGATAATTGACGGATCTATAGTAGCTAGTTACCCATGTACACCAGCACATGGTAACCTTTTATATAAACTTCAACGGAGTGATTGGGATCAAGTTAATCTCACCAAGTCAAGTTTGGGGGGAGGATGTTTAGGGTAGTTTAGGTAAACTTGACTCACTCAAGTTACCAAAAGTTATTGAACTCCAGATTTATGAGAACCCATGGTATTCATGTGGAATATTTCCTATTTGAAGGTGGATAGACTCAAGGTAAATTTTTCCTCATGGCCACTGGGATCCCAAGCAGTGATGTCTTTTGACACCCCACTTCTCTTAGTTTCGTGATATTAACACATTGTTGGAGGCTTTCCTGATAGGGAAGTAGGTGGCCACTTAATGGGCAAAGGGGTTGTCAACCAAGTTTCCTAATGTTCCAAAATGACCCCACAATGAGTCTTTATGTGCATTAAAGGGGTTTTCACTAAGGCCAAAGACAATTGCAAGGACCAAAAGCCAACTCTAAAGAGGTAGACCAAGGATAGAGCATCAAATTAATATAAAGGATAAAGGAAATAAGATCCAATATTATAGAGACAAATGTCACATGAATAGGGAAAAACCTTGAGAGCTATGCACTAAAGGAAACATAATTTAAATATGAGAAATTGGGGAAGCGGGGACATGTAGAGTTAGAGCCAACAAACATAAAAGAGTAATTATGTGCCTCCACCAATCAAGATTAACGATTTTCCAATTCAAAATCCATTTTCTTTCAATCTAATGGAGGTGGAATATGCGAGTCATATAAAAATAAAGACAACTAAAAACATAGTTCCAAGGAGGGAAGGTTGATATACTAATTAAACAAGTTCAACACTAGTTTAATGTGTCAATAATGAACCAATTCTACTATCCTTAATTCATTCCTAATGCATCTCCCTAGCCAAGACCTTACTAATTTTAGCACTAGGCTTGGGTTTAAACTACTGAAAACATGTATTGTCCATGATTATGTGGAGTTTTATCACCCTAGGCTTATAATGGATCAAACTAATATCCAAATGAACTATACTAAAATCACAACCCATCATCCATTCACCACCCAGGATCATAAACCATATCATCCTTCTTGACTTCAGAAATCTTCTAGGATGCAGGGGCCATCCCCACCTTAACATTAAAAAAATATGCATAAAAATATTATTTAAATATTTGGAAAATATATATTTTATAAAACACACACACACATATATAATTTTATATTTATTTTTAACCATATATAAAACTATCTTAATTTTTTTAAATGACATATAGCGTATATAGTAAACTTAATTTTTACAACATCTTTTAATTTTTTTAAATGACATATAGCGTATATAGTAAACTTAATTTTTACAACATCTTTTCTTCCGTACTAAACTATCCAATTTTATAGACAAATAAATCTTAATAAACATATCCAATACATATTAGTTAAACACACAATAACTCATCGAAATACACATTAATTAAACACACAATCACTCATTGAAATATCTTAGTAGAACTTTGTTAAATGATTCATTTTCAAATTGATTTTACTCAAGTACAATTTAGTTAAATGAATGTAGAAAATATAATTAAATACAATTAATAATAGAGAAATTTTGATCTTAGACTTTTGTTATCCATATTGATTATTTGAAATTGAAATTGACTTTCTCATTAATCACATCATCAATATTTGTTGGTCGATGTTTCAAACCTTCTAATAGAGAAATTGGTTATATATATATATAATGCGAAAGAAAAAATTTATTTTACACATTTTATATTGTATATTTTTAAAATATATTTTCCAATTAATTTTACATAAACAATTTCAATGTTATAATTTTTTTAAAGAATGTTGCATCCATATATATATTAAAATTATAAATTAAATGATTTGATTTCACTACTAATTTTATAATTATATTTTAGCCCCCCGATAGGGTGAGCCCCGAGAACAATCAAAGGACATGGAGAATAACTCCCATTCCACAGCCCCAAGAACAATCAAAGGACATGGAGAATAACTCCCATTCCATGCGACACGTTAAATGCAGGTGGAATGTGATTGAGAGGCCTTGGGAAATGACCCACTGAAGCCTATGGAAATGGTATATGGTATAGTTGCCAAAATTCCGAGAACGAGGGTAGCACTTGCAAGTTTGGAGATGAACTATGGAGTAACCAGGAATTTGATAGAACTCACCGGGAGTCTCCTTGGAGCCGTTGTCTAGTTCCATGGGGAAGAGGAGACTCGTATCATTAGTAATTCCAGTCTGATGCCCTTCAACACTACAAGAACTTGCTTTGTGCTCATAACTTGGGACCTTGGAATGAAATGTGCCCTACGCTAGCTAGAATTGACATAATGTTGGTTACACATCCTTTGTACATGGCTTAGGTGGTGGTGGAAGCTTATGGCGGGATGTGGCAACCATTATGCCAAGTTTTCTCTGAATTCTTTCTCATTGATAATGGCCACCTTTCTTTTCTTGTCTTCTGGTACAAGTGTGACTCTCTTGCACGATATCAATTCCTTTCCCTACTTTGTCTGCTTCTATAATATTGGGGTGTTCGGACTTGTGCATGTCATTTGGCCCAGAAAAAAGTGGCATGCGCATAAAGCTTCTTGGAATTTCCATTCTGGTTTAGAAAATCTTCTGCTTTTGAAAAAACATCGAGGTACAAGGCGTGGTGAGAAATTGATGTTGGAGGCCTACACGTTCACAAGCAAAGACTATACTTAGCTTGTGAACGTGGTTGGATGGCTAGCAAAGACTATAATTAGCTTGTGAACGTGGTTGGATGGCTAGCAAAGACTATACTTAGCTTGTGAACATGGTTGGATGGCTAGCACTTGCAGGAGGCTTCTGCCCCAGCAATGCCTTCCCTGTCATTGTTAGGGCAGAAGCCTGCATAAAAAACTAAGCTTCTTCTCATCGATGGTACCGTGGCTTGCCCCTAAGTATAGTCTTTTCTTGTGAACGTGGTTGGATGGCTAGCACTTGCAGGAGATCGTCAATGACAGGGGGGAGGCAATCCCATTTAGTCGCGCCACTGGGAGACTCTTCTGGTAATGTTAATTTTCCAACCCCATCTAACTCAATTAAGGCTCATATCCACCTCCTTCAACACTTTATTGACCAACTCTCTCAAGCACACCACTTGGACCATGCAAATGACGTCAAGTTTTTCATAGACATCCTACGCCACTTGGACCATGCAGATCACGTTAGGTTTTTCATAGACATCCTACACAACCAGAGGCGTATCATGGACAATCAAGTTTGTCTCTGGCGGAACCAGTAGCATCTCAAGGCTCACATGGACAGATTCGAGACTCATATGACACACATGGAATCCCACATTTATGATGCATTCCACATGCCAATGGTCCGATGTAAAAAATGTACCACAATGAAAATAGGCTTTGTTTAGTTTTTTTGCTAAATTTTGTGCCTGATGGGCAATGAACCACAAGAAATCTAGTTTTTTGTTTAATTTCTTTTTGCTAAATTTTGTGCCCGGTGGGCAATGAACCACAAGAAATCTAGTTTTTTTGAGCTATTATTTTTTTTATTTTGCATGTATCTAGAGGCCAGCTAATCTGATCAGAGCGAGGTCACTTTTGTATATATGAAAAACTCCAACGTAATCTTATTCTGAATTAATAAAAATATATTGACTTACAAAAATAAAAAATAAAAATAACAATAATTTATAATTCAATTTCAATAATAATTATTAAAAATAAAATTTTATATTAATAAAAATAAAAAATAATCATATATTTTATATTTTTATAAATATAATTATTTTCTAAAAATAATTTTATAAATAAATAAAAATGCTTTTTCAAAAATATTATCCATTTAATATAAATTTTTTTAACTCAAATAATCATATATATTATATTTTTATAAATATATTATTTTTTTAAAATAATTTAATAAATAACTAAAAATGATTTTTCAAAAATATTATCCATTTAATACAAATTTATTTAATTATTATACCTTTAACAAATTTGTTAGATATAATAAAAATAGATACTATAAATTATATTAATAATATTACAAATTTTATAATAAATTTGATTTGAATATCATAATAATATTATGAATTTTGTAATAAATTTGATTCAAATATCATAAAAGTTACGAAATAAAAATTTAGAGTAATTAAATTTTACAATAATATTATAAAATTATAATAAAAATCGAGTGGATAACTTTTAAAATAGAATAGATAATTTATAAAATATATTGAGCAACTATAAACCTTTAAAATAGAGTAGATCATTTTTAAAATACATTGAGCAGATTTTAATTTGATGATCTTGGGAATTGATTTTGTAATGAATTTGATTCAAATATCATAAAAGTTAGGATATAAATTTAGAGTAAATCAATTTTACAATAATATTATAAAACTATAATAAAAATTGAGTGGATAAAATTTAAAATAGAGTAGATAATTTATAAAATATATTGAGCAACTATAATAAAAATTGAGTGGATAACTTTTAAAATAGACTAGATAATTTTAAAATAGAGTAGATAATTTTTAAAATACATTAAACAGATTTTAATTTGATGATCTTGGAAATTGATTATACTTTTGTATTTCTAGTCTACTGTGAAATTATAAAGAGTTGGACAAATAACCAAAAAGAAAATATATATTGTACTTAGACTAATAAGTTAAAAAATGAGTAATTAGAGTTACTCGAATTATAAGACATTAAATCATTTCTTACATAACTATAACGAGAATTCAATGTATTGCATTAGATTTCATTTTGTCATGCACATATGGGCTTCTCTTACAAATCTAGGGAAGTAATTTGGTGGATCTGGATAAGTAATTTGGTGAGACTAATGTACCCTTTTCAAATGCTCAACTTCATGGAGAAGAAGAACTTTGAAGAAGATACATGTATTTGTCATTATTGTGGTGGGATAATGGTATTGTGGAGTGGAAGGTGTCCCATGAAATTGAGAACTTGGTTCTAGATTTTCAGTCATTAGTGGGTAAGAGGAGAATGATTATTTTGTGGTTTTGTGCTTGTTTGGTTCAGTAAGTTTTAGATTAGGATGCTTTTTTAGAGGACTTTTGTCTTTGTTTCTCCATGGTAGGGTAAGGCATTTAGTCTAGTTTTTATTTGGTTTTTATTTTGTTAGAATGGATTGTTTTTTTTTTTTTAAATGGTGCTTCAATTTTCAATAAATTAAAGAAGACTGTTTATGGTTGGTTTGGTCTTTGAGGGGGTGGGGTTTTCAAATTTTAAAGTTTTCAATTTAATTTGGGAAATTTTGAAGGTGATTCAGGGTAGAAAGGAAATTTGTTTGACTTCTGATATTCAATTTTCTATTGGTCCTAGTCTACCATTTTGGAGTTTTGTTTGTTATTGGATTGATTTTTACTCTATTCTAATGGATTAAAGAGAGTTACAAGAAGTAACAAGTATCGTAGAATCATGAGGAAAAAATATAATGTAATATGAAATCTATATTTTCAATCATTGCAAAGGTACATGATAATGAGCTTCAAGTTATTTCTCAAATTGCATCAATTAGGGGCACAAAAGTATAATAGAATCAATAGCTAACCATTTTAGAAACATAATTGATCAGGAGATCAAGTCTCTTGTAGAAAAATGCTCAAAAATGAAGTTGCTCAGAATTGGTCCAAATCAGATCAGATTGGTATCAGAGCTCTAGGTTTTGCTTAAGAGTTTGTGAAATTTGTGCTGGAAGATTGTGTTATTCTGCAAAATTTGATGCTTACTAGGCTGAAATTGAAAAGAGGGGAAGGTCAATTGGTTAGAGCACAAGTTAATCCTCAACCAAGGAGGGCTAGGGTGCCATTATCTCCACCTTCCATTTCATCCTCATTAGCCTTAGAATCAGCCACAAACATGTCTTCCAGAGAAGGAGAAGTACATGAGAAAATGGATCCCAAGGAAGAAGAAAGAGTCTTTAGAAAAGCTTTCTTGGACATGACTGAGATGGTTAGGATCCTATACCAGGAGAGAAATGATAGGATTGCTGGAGAAGGGTCTAGAAACCAAAAAGAAAAAGGAGATTCTTCAGGAGGAAAGAAAGACAAAGATGAGTCTAAGAAAGGAAATGGAGGAAATGGTGATCCACCATTTCCATCGTCATCCTCATCCTCCACATCATCCTCTTCTATTTCTGTTAATCAGTCACACAAAACAAAAACATCTCTTAAAAATCCTTTGTTAAAGCTTGATGTGAAGTTTGAGTTGCCGATGTTTAATGGTGATGTGAATGCAGAAAAATTGGATAACTGGATTAGACAGCTGGAAGTCTATCTAAGAATTCATAATTTGCATGATGATGACACAAAAATCCAATTAGCCTCTTTGAGAATGGATGGAGCAGCTTTGGTTTGGTGGGAAGCCAAGACCAGGGAGGAAATTAAAAAGCATGGTAAGATAACTCTAACTTGGAATGAGTTAATTACAGCTATTAAGAAACAGTTTTATCCTCTTGCTCATATTCAGAAAGAAATCATGAATTGGAAAAATTTTAGGCAACTTAAGGGTCAAAATGTGCAAGATTATACCCAAGAGTTTAGAAGGAGAGCACTTCTACTTGGGGTAGACTTACAAAGTCAAGACACCTTGTTAAAATACATAGCAGAATAGCAGGTTCGCACAATTATCTTCAACATACTATTCTAATGTTCAATCCTACCAGCTTAGATGAAGTCTGTGTGCAGGCTACACATTTAGAAGCTAGAGGAAAGAATACTTTTGATGAGGATAGTAATTTCAAAAACAAAGGAAAGAAGAGAGTTGCAAATTCAAGAAAAGACAAAGGAAAGTTCTTTTGCAAGAACTGTTCGAAGACAAGTCATGATGAAGATCATTGTTGGAAGCTTCATCCTGAATTGAAACTAGAAAAATACAAGAAAAAAAAAATACCAAAGAAAAGGAGAAAACTGTAGCAACAGTTGAGCAAGACTTAGGGTCAGACTCAGGAGATGAGACAAAAAGCATAGCCATGGTTTTAAAGAACATTAAGGGGAAAGAAGTGGTGCAAAACAAAATTCCTAGTTCTAGCTCTTTGAATTGTCACAAAGATACTCATGATGAAAAGAGGAGGATAGAGCTCTTCCATGTGAGGGTAATTTCAAAACATACCAAAATTGACACACTATTTGACAGTGGGTCACAAGCGAATCTTATATCTGAAGACTTGGTCAAGAAGCTTAAACTTGAGACCATTCCACATCCAAAGCCTTATCCACTTGGATGGATATGCAAGGATGCCAATTTGCAAGTTTCAAGGAAGTGCATATTGTGCTTTGCAATAACTGCACACTTTATTGACACAGTTGAACTTGATGTGGTGCTGCTTGATATCTCAGGTATTGTTTTGGGAAGTCCTTACTTATTTGACAGGAAGGCCATCTTTCATCACCATGAAAACAAGTATCACTTGTTCAAAGATGGTAAAGAGTACATTGTGAGAGCTCAAACAAATAAGTTGGAATCTTCTTTACTCCATGCAAGTCAATTGAAAAGACTGGTTAATGCAAGTCAAAGTCTAACTTTGTTAATGTTGAAACGACCAGATTTTGAGCATTCGCCTTTTTATGATGTTGCTAATGATTTGTATCAGTTTAATAACAATTTGTCTTTGAAAGAAGATGATGTTATGTTGCAAAAATTACCTTTTGGGTCAGCCAATGCAGAGAATGAAGTGTCAAAGCTAAACAGTGCAAGCAATAAGGACACAAAATTCAGCATGGGACAAAGTTGGTTTCAGAATGGTAGAATTCGCCATGGGAACATTTTGCAAGGTGAAGGTTATTTTAAGTCTTTTGGGAAGTTTGATCAGTGTAGAAAATTTTTGTTTTCTGCAAATTACAATTGTTGTTCTGCAAATTTTAATAATTTGCATCATGACTCCATCAATCTTAGCAATGGTCGATCAGTTGATTCCAAAGACAGACTGTCATTTTCTCAAAAGCTTCATTTGATGAAATCGGGTAGATTTCAGTTATTCAAGGGTGGAAGAGTGGAGAATCAGTCTCCACATCATCATTTCCAGTAATCAGAGAACTTTTGGGGTCCAAAAGCTTCCCATTTGGGAGGTGTGATCAGGATATCAAGTCTCTTGTAGAAAAATGCTCAAAAATGAAGTTTCTCATAATTGGTCCAAACCAGATCAACTGGAAAGAGCTCAGAAAAACGATCCCGTAGACGTGAACGACACTGAAAACCAACGCCGTATGAAGAAGATATTCAATTTTAAAGTTTGCCAATTTCAGTTAAAAAATGGCCCAAAGTTGACTTTATGAAAAATATTTTTTATTAAAAAAAGAATATTCCACAGAATATTCTGTAGAATATTCTGCAGGTGGTCAATCAACGGGCGCCATGTGGCTAGCTCAGAGGCCGCCACGTGGCCCCAAGATCCAATTGAAATGGCATTTAAAATTTTTGCGAAGCGCGGCAGGATTCGAACGTGGGTCGGGCCAATGGAAACGGAGTGTTTTAACCATTGGACCATGGATTTTCCTTATTAAACATAGTAAACGCACATATATTTAAATTTTTAAAATGTTTTGGGCGGGGCTCGAAAGGGGGCCAACCCCCTCGTCATACACCCGTGGCTCAAAACCTTGGCGTAATTCCTTGGCGCACAAAAGTTAACATTTATCACCACCAGTTATCATGTGAATAGGAGGTATTTACGGTTGACGTTATGGTTGCGGTTTAAACATTCAAACCGTTTGTTTTAACATAAAACGCGGCGGGTTGGACGGGGGCATGTGACCATGTCCTCGACATTTAATGTAACCGCCCGTTAAATTTGGAGCACGCCGCCAAATTTGGCCTTTGTTGCCATTTTTAACTGGAGTTAACTCCAGTTCTCCACATTTAGTGGAGTTTTTCTAGGTGACACTGGAAAACTTCAGTTAGCCATAACTTTGGCTAGGAAAGTCCATTTGGGACGAATTTTTTTTTATTTTGGGGTATTGAAGCATTCTGGAGCTGTTGGGATAGGTTGTAGAGCCATCAGGGCGTTCTATCAGTGATTTTACCAGCGATTTTGGTTGTGGAGCCACTAGGGCCTAATGAAAGATCAGTTGTGTTGGACTATACTCATCCAGTGGAGGTGAATAAATAGTCGATTTATACTGATTTCAGCCTTCTGTTTCTAAATTTGCAGCTTATTTTTCCTTCAGGCTTTCTACACAGTGTAATTCATATTTTTATCATTAATGGAAAAAGGAAAAGCCTAATTAGAGGCTTTTGGACCCAGCAGAGGTAGCCCAAGAGAGGGGTGAACTGCTTAAACAAATGCTTATTGTTATGTTGTGCATTTTTGCTGTTAAATTTCAGATTCTGCTACATTAAACAGTAACTTTTCATAAGTACACTTTTCCCAAGCAGACTTATACAGTGAACAAAACTCATTAGTTCAACTTCAAACCACATTAATTCATTTGTAGAATACTTGAACTTGCTTATTCACACATAAAATTTTGATTAATGAATACTTTGCACAGAAACAAATACTTTCATTGATCGGATCTATTTCAGTGTTTACATTTTATTTCTTTAGGCAGAGCCAGTTTGTGGGCCAGGAGCTTCTGGTTTCATCCTTTCTAGTAAAGGTGAAATAATTAGTAAAATCCCCCTATTGTCAATCTCTGTATAAGAAATACTTTGTTCTCACAATTTCAGATCAATAATGCAACATGCTAAAAAAATGTTGTTTAAATTTAAGTTGTGGAGCCCAATCAAGGATTTTTAATTAAAAGAATATTAATTAATTACCAAATATTGACCTAAATGAAGTTACCAATTATTATTTATAATTTTACGTTTTTAAAAGCTAATTGCAACATAAATTAAGATTTTTTACCCAATAATGTATGCAAATTTTAAATTTGGCATATGTTTTCTGTTTCTTAAATTTTTTAAACACAAAATCTATATATTATAGTTTTTAGTTTTTCAATTATGTTTTATGATGATAAATTCCTTGATTTTCATTTAATAAACCAAAAAAATTTGCTTACTCTAATTGGACACATGACTTATTATACAAAACAAACTACCAAACCAACAACCACAAAATCCCACAGATCAAATCATAGAATGTACTAAGAATGCAAGGATCAAATCTTAGAATGTAACAAGTGCCACAATAGTGGCATATGTCCTTGCCCACAGGGGATTGTAGCTTTGTTGAGGGGCTAACAAAGATGAAGATAGGGTGACAACATATGTTTTTCCATCAAGCTTAGGAAATCCCCACATTAAGCAACAAATGCCAAATTCTACCAAATAAAGAGTTTAATGTCCCAATATTTTGTTTTCTAGAATAACATAGTGGAGACACATCTCTCACACATGTGATGGATTTTATTTGAATTGCAATGAAGATGTCATCGTGGAAGGGCTCCCTCAATCTTTACCATGCCAAACAAGATTTAATCAAATTTATCTTCAAACTTCAAACAAGTTTAAAATGATAAAACTAAAATAAATGTAGTGCATAGTTATTGATAATGAGTGAAAATATAGAAAGTGTTTTCATTATGCAATTTCAACAAACAAACCATTTTCTAAGTTCAAATTGATAAATAGAGTATCAAATTTTCACATATTTATTCATGTGTTTTCTAGTATGTGCTCTCTTTGTTTTCAAGAGGAATAATTGATAAATCATTTCTTTTTAAATTGCAGATCTACTAGAAGATTTGGTTAGATGTCCTTCACATAATAAATATATCTTTCTAGTGGACATCTCTAAGTGTGGATGAGTGCATGATGTAGTGGAAGAAAGATTCACCATAGCATAAAACTCTACCATTATATATATTCTGGGGAATCTAGCACTATAGAAATGGTTTTATCTTCCAGGAAATGATGCCACATTTACATCATTTATATACAAAGGTTGAGGCACAATATTTGGAAATAGGACAACAAAAAGACTGAATAAAAAGAGGAGTTGGAAGGCACATGAAATCGCATATACTTTTCTAAATACATTTTTTGACCGGGCCTCTCAAAATTCATGATGTGGTAGTGGCTATGTTTTAAATTTGTCAGGAACACAATATTATAAGATCTCTTGGAATAGTGGGCATGATTCAAATACAAGAGCTAATATTTTAACAGTTTGGAGGCTCTAGTTTTGCAAAATATTTGCAGGTTGAAGCTTTAATGGTTTTTAGGGACTTGAAAGTTATTGTTGATTAGGCTATGGAATCGTCTTCTCTAAACTCTCCTTCTATGGAATACTCGAAGAAGAAAAAAAAGGAGTTGATCACTACTTTCAAGAGAATTACTATTCAACACATTTACAGAGAAGGAAACATGGAATTTGACTCTCTCTCAAAGAGAGGCATTGGAATACAACAAGGTATTCCTTCTTTTGAAGAATTTAGAGAGGGATCACTAGTGAGGAGTGGGAGTGTTATTGTTTACAATACATAGGTTATGTTAGATCCATGAGAGTTGTTGCTTGCTAATGCTATTTTTTTATGTAATTATGGTCAATCATCATTCAATTTTAACAATAAATCTCCCATTACACTAATGAGAAATGCTAATTTTTGGTTTTAACTTTAAAATCGTTATAAACTAGCTAGATCCATCTTCACTCTGGATCTATTAAATGTCGAGAGGGATCAAATCTCTCAAGGTGAAAAACTTGAGGAAATGTTTTCACCTCAAGAGATTTGATCCCTCTTAGCACTTGATGAATTCGAGATTAAGATGGATCTAGGTTGGTTTAAGTCGTGCGTGATCACACAAAATTTTGATTTCATCTCTTTCTTTAATGTTATTTTGAATGAAAAGTGTTGAATGATAGAAAATGTAAATAATAAGAATGTAGTTAATTACAAATAGTCTTCATTATGATCAATCTAAAACTATTTTTTACTACTATTTTTATTGTCATGCCTATTGATTTTTCCATATTTTCATATCGATTATATGAAAAGGGTGGTTGAAATCATAGACTATTCAAATCTTTAACTTGACTCATTGTAGGAGATGTTGTACCTTGTCTCTCTTGCTCTCCAATATTAATAGAATATTTCTCCAAAGGCAATCATTGTGACCTATGGACTGTTAAACCGCAAGTAAGTTTCAATAGTAATTATTTTCTATTACTTTTTTTGAATGCAAAGTGACTAACAATGCTGAATGATAGAAAATGAGAATAATAAGAATGTAGTCAATACACATTATTAATCTAATTACTTTAAAATCAATGTACATCGTACATCTAGTTACATCAAATCAGAAATCAACATCTATATTGAAATTAATGCATCTAGTGCAAGAAATCAAATAGGATTAGAAATCAACATCTGCACTAAAATCAATGCATCTAATGCAAATAATCAAATAGGGTTAGAAATCAACATCTACACTAAAATCATTGCATCTAGTGCAAGCAATAAAATATGATTAGAAATCAACCATTGCATTGAAATCAATGCATATAGACTTGTAAGCAATCAAATATGATTAGAAATCAACAACTACACTAAAATCCATGCACCTTGTACAATCAATCAAAGAGGATTAGGAATCAACATCTACATTGAAATCAATGCATCTCTTTTAGTTAAAAACCAAAATATTCATAAGATGAAAGAGTTTGTCTCCCTCCCTCTCTCTGTCCCTCTCTTCTTCCATTTCTCTCCCCCCACCATCTATATCTATATCTATCTCTCCCTCCACTCTACTTATTTGTCTCTCTATATTAGCCCCAAAAATACACATGCTCTCTCTCTCTCTCTCTCCATGTCTATTTGTATCTCCCTCCTTCCCTCTCTCTTCGTCCCTCTCTCCCCCATCCATATATATATATATATATATATATATATATATATATTCATCCACCTATCCTTCTTTGTATCTCTATTGCACCCTGCAAACATACACTCTCTCTCTCCATATATATATATCTGTCTCTCTATCCCTCCCTCTCTTCCCCTTCTCTCTCTCCTCTCCCCTTCTCTCCATCTCTATCCCCTCTCTCTCTTCCCTCCAGGCTCTCTTCTGTCCCTCACTCTCTCTCCATCTCTCCCTTGTAACTCCTCTCTCTCTCCACCTTTCTCTCTCTATGTTTTTCTTCTTCTCTCCCTCCCTCTCCAGTCAAATAGTATTAGGAATCAACATCTACACTAAAATTGATGCATCTATTTTAGTGAAAAACAAAAATATTCATAATATGAAAGAGTTTGCCTTTTCGCTTTCTTTGTCTCTCTTCTTTCTTCCCTCTCCCCCCACCATCTATATCTATATCTTCCTCCATCTCTCCTTCTTTGTCTCTCTATCTCACCCCCCAAACACACACACACTCTCTATATATATCTATCTATTTCTCCCTCCCTCCCTCTATCTATCTCTATCTTCTTCTCTCTCTCCCCCCTCCATCTATACCTCTATCTCCCTTTGTTTCTCTATCTCACCCCCAAACATAGACACACTCTCTCCATATCTATCTATCTTTCTCTCCCTCACTCTCCCCCTCTCCCTCTTCCTCTCTATCTCTTCCCCTTCTCTCCTTCTCTCTCTTCCCTCCCACTATCCTCTCTCCTTCACTCCCTTGTAACTCCCTCTCTCTCTGTCATTCTCCCTCTATGTATTTTTTCTTCCATTCCTTTCCCCCTCCAACTCTATTTCTCTTTCCATCTCTCACTTCTTCTCTTTCTTTATTTTATAATATGATATTAATATCTATAATTTTGAAACTTAATATCTGTAAGCTTTATATTATATTATATTAAATGTAATATTAAATTAAAACTCTTTATCCTAATATATTAATATATAATATATATCAATATTAATGTACATCCTAATATTATAATATATCAAATTTAATACTAAATTAAAATTAATATATAATATATTATAACAATAAAAAAAATATGTATATTAAAATTTTGATGAACATTTTAAAAAGAAAATTAAAAATCAAAACTTTATACTTCTCCATGAATAATTCTAGAAGAGGATAAGACTTTATTACCCAACAAAATAATTCGTGGAAATCACATACATTAAAATAATGGGGTAGAGGATATACACTGAACTCCAGCATGATGCAATAAAAAACCAACCAATTATAATATTAATATCGTTCAACGCCATTTCGCATGGGTTATCGTGTGAAGGTAGGATGGTCTGGGCTGAGGCCAAGGGTTTATTCCCTCGGCTTGTAGTGACACTATTATTGCATGGGGTCCTCAATTTGCAACTACATTTGAAAATTACATTACAGAGACTCTCTCCCCTTTTGCTCCGACAATTTCATGGAATTCGTCGATGAAAGATTTGAGATTTTGATGGAATATATTATTTGAAAACCTTCCCAATAAATAGATTTTTTAAAATGCACCTTTATCGGCACGAACACTTTGATTTACCGTAATCTCAATTTTCCAAATTTCACATTGAAAATGGATTCCTAATGCAGAATCCCAAATCCAACAACTTACATCTTTGCATAACAGCGGCATTAAATACACTACTGCTATTGTTGAATGCATAGTGATCCTAATCTGTGGCAGCCATGAATAGTTGAGAATCTCATCTTGAATTCTGTTAAAATTTCTGAGTAATAGAAAGGTATCTTGGGCCATTAGAATTCAAAATTATTTGGTTGGGCTTATTGATTGTTATTTACAATCTACTTATTTGGAAGTGGAGTTAGAGTTAGCAAGTGGAGTTAGCATGAAGAAGATTTGGAAATTGAAGGAATGCAAAGAAGTTTAGTAAATCTAAGCAAAATCAATTAAGTTAATCTAACAATGAATTGTAATTGTTGTACTAAGTTTTTTATTTATATGATTATTTTCATTTTTTGTTTAGGTTGACATTAATTTGTATTAAGTAAATATTTATTTATTTATTTTATTGGATATATGTCAACTCCACATTGAGCACAAACGGAATTACACATCGCCCTCATACTAAGTTATAGAATGTCTCTTGGCCCAATAAAAATGTTATTAAAGGAAGATCGACACGTTGACAATAAAGCACCTAAAATTATGGCACAATGTACTCTGACGCTTGCACACATCACAATGGAGACATGACAATATAGAATTGGAAAAATACATGGGAATAAATTTTCGATAACTGTTCCAAAAAAGCAAAGTGTGGTAATCCAAAGTAGTAAAAAATGTCTTTGCCTCATGCCCAAGGCCAAATGGAAAATCAACAAGCTGCAGTAAATCTGCAAGCGATTTATCAAACCAAATATTTGTAGTCCATATGATATCAATTCTCATTTCAAAGCAATGGACACACTTCTTTTCATTTAGGTCAACCTTAGGTAAACCAAGTGCACCAGCATGGTTGTAACCCTAAATCACGTTTGTAAGGGATCCAAAATGTTACCAAATTCAAAAAAGAGCACAAAACCCATTATTCTAAGGCCTAAAAAATGGGAGCGCACTTATTGCAAAGACTACCAAGTGCCTCTCTAAACTATCTTGGCAACAACCTTGATGTGGGACTGCGAAGTCAAATGGCAAGAGATGTTTCCTCATTATGGCTTGTGATCATTATTGTTTATATTCAAGTTTAGAGAAATCAACCACTTGATAATGGCATAAGATTTTGGAGGAAGCTTGTTTATGAGTATTGTATTCCCAGAGAAATGAAGCTTTGTTGCTTATGAAGCTGCAACTCTTCTAAAGTGAGCAAGAATTCCCAAGGCCTATTTCCAACAACCCTTTGATCCATTTCATTTTGTTTAAGTGTAAATGTATAGGGGTCCAGGATGTCTTCTAATATCCATTGTAAAGTCTCCATTATAAAGGGTTGGATAAAGAGCTAGAAGGGTCATTTTTTATGTGGGGAATCTTTCCTTTTCATGGGAGACCATGTAAAGTCCATTGAGCTAAGAGATTGATAACATAGGAAATGTATATAGGGAATAGAATGACTTATCATAACCACTGTAAAACACGCGTCTTTTGGCTAGTTTTTTATGGTAGATTTTGCATACTTAATAGTTCTTGATTAAACATATATGGTAGTATATGATTGCTATCGATAGAGACCTTCATTGTTGATTCAATTTCTCGCTACTTCACAATCAAATAATACATGCATTTGCATATTTTTTTGGTTGTTAGAAACGTTTTTTTCTATATTTTGGTTTTAACTTCTCTTCATATAAATGTATACCCTGATTTGTAAATGAAATGTCAATGCCCAAAACAATATGCATAATTGATATTACTAATTATTTTTTGTATGTTACATTCATATATGTTATGATTGAGATGGGTTGCATCCATGTCGGATGCCATATACATTATATATTTTATGAATAAGAGAGACACCATGTATGAATAAGAGAAGCGCCATGTTTACACATGTATTTTAAGGAATTGTGATTCAAGAGAAATACATGTTTAAATGATACTATTGTATATGACTTGGATAAGTTTAGCAAGAGTACAAAACTTTGGTTTCACCCAACAAGAAAGGTAAGTGATTGGGAAATAATGAATTCTAAGGAAATATAATGGAGAAACCTATTGCCAATGGAACACATTTCGTGTGAATTTGTTTTGTAAATGAACAACACTACATTCCATGTGTTGCTTGCAAGATCAATTTGAAACAATATGCTCTTCTCTACAAAATGTTTAATTCTATTTGTTCTTTTACTATTTTATAAATGTCACAAACAAGTTACAACACCAAATACGACTATTTCATAAATGTCACAGGCTAATTACAACATATTTACTAAGACTTCAACCCACGCCACTAAGAAACAAATTATTTGCCAAATCACTTAAACTAAAATATATAAACTTTGAAAAAAATAAAAAAAAAACTTTAATCTACTTATATGTAAACTTAAAAAACTATTTATATACCAATCATTTATAAAATATTTTATTATTATTATTATTATTTTAAATATAATAATTATTAATATTACTCACCTAGTATTAAACTAAATATTAGTTCAACTATAACTATCCATCCTTCCCTTTAATCCATACTGGAAGGGACTAATAAAAATACTTGTAGAATCAAATTATTGGTTCAACACAAATCCATAACGATGACTCATATTTGGAATTAGAAAGACCATAGTAAT
Source organism: Pinus albicaulis (assembly GCA_034641835.2). Taxonomy (NCBI): domain Eukaryota; kingdom Viridiplantae; phylum Streptophyta; class Pinopsida; order Pinales; family Pinaceae; genus Pinus; species Pinus albicaulis. The sequence goes on from CM076577.1 coordinate 95,030,713, forward strand.
CCAAAAAGTAATTTTCCTAAATAACTTCAGTATTTTATATTTGGTGGTTACCTACTCCATTATTTGTGGGTTCAACATCAACAAACTGGTATCAACCTACAGCCCCGGTGCCCACCCATTTATTTTGTGGGTACAATGTCAACATATTGGTAGTGACCTACTCATTTATTTTGTGGGTACCATGGAAAAACATGCATTCCTCCATTACGAAGAAAAGGATGGGATACCAATCAGCTTGTGCCTATGCCTCCGAACGAACGTATTATATCATTGTACATTTATACTCTTTAAGTCAAACACTACACCTATTTAATCTCCTTTTTCCGTGTGTTAAGCGAGTGTAGGTGTGGTGGGGATTGTCGGTTATCTTTTTCGTTCACATCTTATACTATAATATTGGTTATGTAATTATCTGCCTGGACTCTTTCTCTTCATCAAGGTTCTATTTTCATAATATGTCTACTAGGTGATTATATCTCTCCATCAGGTTTCAATCTTATACTATGTCTATCCGTAATGTGATTATTTATCTTGAGTCAATCTTGATTCATGTTTATCTACTTGGCTTTTTCTTTCCTGAATCATGTTTATATACCTTACTTTTCTTCTCCACTTAAGTTCGATTCTCATAATAGATCTACCTTCACTTTTCCTCTCTATCTAGTCTATCTTAACTCATCATTTCCATCTTCTCATAATATACCTGGTCTCTTCCTCTCCATCTAATCGACCTTGACTCTTCCTTCCCATCTAGCTTCTATTTTCATAATATTCCTTCCCATCTAGCTTCTATTTTCATAATATTTCTGTGTAACCTTGACTCTTCTTCTCTTAATTCTTGTTAAAAGTTTATCTACTTGACTCTTCCTCTCCATCTAGGTTTGATTCTCATAATATTTCTATATATAACCTTGACTCTTCTTCTCTTATTTCTATATATATAACCTTGACTCTTCTTCTCTTAAATCTTGTTAAAAGTTTATCTACTTGACTTCCTCTTGACTTCCTCTCCATTTAGGTTTGATTCTCATAATATGTGCACCTCGACTCTTCCTCTCCATTTAATTTACCTTTACCTTTACTCTTCTGCTCCATCTAGATTCGATTCTCATAATATATCTTGACTCTTCGTGGGAAATCTAGGTTCGATTCTCATAATAAATCTATCTGTAACGTGATTATCTATCTTGAGTCTTGAGTATCAACACTAGGAATAGAATCATCTAATGATGACTCTGAGTCCGGGACAAACAGTAGTCGTACTGGGGACCGTGACCCTGCGATTTCACCGGGGCCATCGCAATCTTTTCCTTTTGTTGGGTCCGAATCGTCCCATCAACGAGCATACAACTTCAATCTGCAAGACGAGCTTCCATTGGAGCAGATTTCCATGAAGAAACGACGACTCCACATTTAATGAATACATTATTTTCACTTTTCGTGCACACTAATTACGGGAGCATAGCAGGCTTCCTGACCAGAACAGTTAGCTACCTACTCGATGCAGGGTTTCTGTTTGTTGATTGACTTCAGCAGAGGCAAGAAACGTATGTTGAGGGCAAACTTTATCCACCGCTCAGTAGTTCAATCATTGATAGATTGATGCAGGATAACCTGTACATCTTTAGTATCCATCCATGCAGGGATGGAATGGAATTTGACAGGTAAATTTCTTGTCATTGGTCAAATACAGTTTAAAAGTCTGTAAAACTGTCAAAAATTATATGTTGAATTTTGAAATGGTGAATAAGATCTAAGAGATGTGTAAACTGTCAAATTCGACAGATGGGTCTTTGAAATTCCAACCCTAAAATGTACCTATGTCAAGAAGAAGAAGTGTATAAACTGTCAAATTTGACTGATGGGTTTTTGAAATTCCAATCCTAAAATGTACCTATGCCAATGCCAAGAAGAAGAAGTGTGTAAACTGTCAAATTTGACTGATGGGTCTTTGAAATTCCAACCCTTCAATGTACCTATGCCAAGAATATGCTAGACAGCGTGTAAACTGTCAAATTTGATGAATGGATATTTGAAATTCCAACCCTGCAATGTACCTTTGCATGCCAAGAATCTGGTAATAGGCAAACTCAATCTCACCTGATTGGTTTGGGAGTCATAGTGAATCTGACCCTGTATGCTATACAATCAGCAGTCAGTGTGACTTGAATAGAGCGCCCACTTATGCTCTCATTGAATATGCAGCTTCCATGGCTTACGCTCGTCATATTTTCTTGCGGTGATTCGATAATTGCCCTCTATATCACCTATTTGCTTTCCATGCTGATCTCGTGTGGAGGTTTTCTTAGACACAAAATTGCTATGTAGTAACAAGACTAGTGATACCTTGCCACAAGGCCTGCACTGCTATCACTTGTGTAGGTGTACACTCGGTAAACTTCACTTTGATTCCATGTTTATTCCATTTTCTAGAGCCTTAATATAGGGTACAGTTTAGGTAAATAATCTTATTTGTGTGCAAGCTTGGTATCATGCTATCACTCACGTAAGGGTCATGAACCAAACTCACTTTGATTCTATATTTTTTTTTTCTCATTTTTTAGAATTTTGTGGGTTTTATAAATATTTATAGATATCAATTCATTATAAATATTGATATATTTTATATTAAAATTTTAAAATTTTTTAAAAATTAATTAATTAAATTATTATTATTATTATTAATGTTAGGCGATTAGATTTACAAGAAAATAGTTTTATATATATTTTTTATAATGTTGGTTTTTTTTTTTTTTTAAGTAAGTTAGATTGAATTTAGGTTTTGGTGGCTTTTAAGTTAAAATGTTGTTATTAAAAGTTTGTTATATTTTTATATGTAAACGTAAATTGTTTTATATATGTTTTTTTATAGTATTTTTTTTTCTTTTTAATAAGTTAAATTGAATTTAGGCAATAAAATAAAATAATAATAAACTATAAAAACAACCCATGGTATTGACCCATGGTATTCATGTGGAATATAGTTTATTTAAAGGGAGAAATTAAGATGGCCTAGATCAATCTTAACTCTCGATCTACCAAGAGCCAAGAGGGATCAAATGTCTTGATATGCAAACCTCTTGTAGAGTGAAAAGAGAATTGATCCCCCTGATAAATAATATATATCTAAACTAACTATTTAATAAAATTATTTTTAATTGTTTATAACCATTATTCTTTTAAAATTTTACTTAATAAAATGTATCTAAATTTTCATACATTCAAATGTACATAGTTTTTCTTGTTCTATATTATTTTTGTTACAGCTATTTTATTATTCAAAAAATACATGGGTTTTTTGTTATATATTATTTATGTTATAACTGTTTTATTTTTTTTTCTAAGTAAAACTATTTTATTAACAGAGAAAAATATTTACAGCATGCCAAAGCCTGAACATTGCCCTATGCAGTGGCATTTGAACAAAAAACTCCTGAGGAACACTGCCCTGCAGTAGGGAAACCAGTGTTGAGCAGTTTTCAAGAAAAAATCCCTCGCAGGGGAGATATGGACTTTTGTTTTTGGATCACAAAGCTAATAACAAACTAAAAGGAAGACAAAACATTGACATAACAAGATGATAACATAGACATTAAGACAAACAAGGACAGGCCCAGTAGTGAGGGCTGAGACAGTGCGCAAAAAGCAGTAGGAGAGGGTGGAACTACGCATCAGGAGCTTCTTCAACAACCCTGCACCAGAATTCATCTGGTTTCCCATCGGCCTCGTACAGGTCCGCAATAGAATGGATCACCTTCCCGGATGAAGAAGGAACCATCCCCCCGCTCTCGTGACCATCAGCATTCTGTGCCGAGCTCATTAGACCACCAACAGTATGCTCCTCGCTCGCTTGACCTCCAGCATTCAGCATCTCGCTCGCTTGACCAGCATGCTCAGTATTTACCATCGTCTGCCCCTGCAGGGCAAAGCTGCCAAATCCCTGCAAGTTCAAATTGTCATTGTGCAACGACCCTTCCCGCAGGCCAGAGGACGACACCAGGCCAGAATTAGGATCCGCGCTCTGAGGTTCATCATGGAAGGCCACCGTGATGGAGGCGGTGACCCGAGGTCGACTGAGAGAACTAATGAAGGAGAAATGCGCGGTGTGAGTCTGAGCAGGGGGAGGAGAAGGAATGGGGGAGCCAAGGCAGCGACCTGAGCGAAGCCTACGACCACGAAGAGCTCTTGACTGACTGTTCTCATGAGAAGAAGATGCAGAGGAGGTGCTAGGAGAGGAGGAAGGACGCTGGAGCCGACCACGAGAGGAACCTCTGCGACATCGCATTCGATGCCGGAGGCGCGGCATGAGAACAAACACAAGGGGGAGATCAGAATGTGGAGGAATAGCCAGCCGAGCAGATGATACCAACGTTTAAGGATGCAACGAGAAAGACGAAAACATACAATTACCTGCGAGAGAGAGGTGAAAGTTATTACCGAGGTCAAGACAGCAGTTCAAACTGCTTCTCTTACCAGTGGTAGTGCGATGGCAAGAGATGCCTGCATCTGGAGAAAAACTCTGAGCAACAGGCGTGGGAACATTCTCCATATCAAAGAAATTCTCCATTATATCTCCTGTGTACCGAAGAATCCAGAGCCAAGGACCAGCAATAAATTGACCAGAGGGCTGAATCATATCGCAATGCATAGAATTTTTTCGAGAAGCGAACATGGGATTGTTACCAGTGCCAAGCATAAATGCCATTACACACCAAACAGCCAGAATTAAAGAGCCTGCGTCATCTAACTCGCGGGATGGCAGGTGTCGCACCATCCTACTCTGCCCCCATCCCATCAACTTAAACACTTGCCTCTCCACCCGCATCCGAGATTTCTGCATCATTCTGGACCAGTTTTTTGCACTGTTGTAGTTGATCATGGTTCTGAATTAGGTCTATAGTGCTAGTAAGAAGAATATTCTCATTATCAACTCCCAGGTTGGCAAGAAAACCTGCCACCTTGTTGCCTTCCCGTTTGGTGTGATTGAAGAGGAGCGCTTTGTTGTTGTGGAGCCATCTTTCTATAGCGATAAGACGAGCTTCCAATCTCCAACTGTTGGCTATTTTTTTCGCATGAGCCCCATTAAGGAGGTGATAGACCATGTTGATGAGAATTTGGGAGTCCCCTTCAGCTTCCGTAGGGAACAACCCCAATCGATGGGAAAGGAGAAGTCCCTGCCATAGACCTTCCAATTCAGCTGAATTGTTCGTATCCCATCCAATATTTCCAAAATATATAACCTGTTAGCCACCTATAAAATTTTGTTATACTAGAAGGTGGCTAAAACTTTTGGAGCCTTCAAGGAACAAAGTTCATTGCTAAAAATTGTTGGCTCTTGAAGTCTCTATAACGCCTCCTGCCTTTTTCCTCTGTCCAGATCCTACATTGCTGTTTACATCCTAAAAGCCCCTGAAATCCTTCAAAAATCCCAAGTTAAATACTGCTGCAGAACCCCTTATTCCCCTTCCTTTTCTTCCACACTAACCCCATTTTCTACTCTCCATTTCTCATGAGAAACCCACAATTTCATGTTTCTCCCTTTCCATTTCATTAAAATCCCTTTTATAAGGGTAAAAACCCACTTTTTAACCTTACCAAAACCTTCATTTCCTTCAAAAAACCCTTCAAAAACCATGAAAATACATGTTTTTATGTATAGGACTTAAGCCCCCTCGAGCTTAAGCCCCTAACTCTTTTTTCATCCATATACCCGCGCTCTGGAACCGAGTTCTAAACCCTTTGGCGCTTATCGCAAAGCGCAGATCGCAGAAATCCAAATTGCAGTTTTATTTAAAAGTGTTCATCGCAAATATCTGCGCTGCGATCCATCGCAAAATCGCGATCGCAGAAAATGCGATGGGTTGATTGAAAGACCATCGCAAAATTGAAATTTTGCGCTGCGATAAGCCCCTTGCCTATATAACGCCTCAGTCATATGTTCCTCCATGCGCCCAACGGCCCCGCAATCGGGCGCCCATCGCATAATCGCAATATCGCATTTTCTCTCCGTCGCATAATCCGCCATCGCGTTTTCCACTTTTTACGATTTGCGATCAGTCCCGCTGTGCCCACCATATGATACCCCCGCCTTTCATATAAAAAACGCTTTTTTCTTTTGTAAAGTCGAAAATGACATATTTTGTGGTTTACAAAGGATTTTCTCATTACATTCCGCCGCTGCATCTCCGCCGTTGATCTGCGCCCCTGCTCCATGATCCAACGCTCCTCCGCACACTCCTCCTAAGCAGTCAGCCAAATACGCAGAATTTTATAACAAATTGTTTGTATTTTGCAGGTTTTCAAATGATTTTTCCGCCATTTTAAAGAAACCACAAAGGTCGAGGGTGACGATCCTCTGTCTTCTGAGTTCATAAAGAATCATTCGAAGGGTGTTAGATTTACATTTTATCAGTGAATTCATGACCCATTGATGCCATTCGACCCCGCTACTTCCCTGCGCACCAGAAGACAAGCACAATTCATCATTTGTTAAAGAGTATCAGTGTCGAAGACAAAGGTTATCAGAACCGGAGATTGAAGACCCAAAACACAGATTTCAAGTTAATTAAAGGTGTTTTGGGAACGACGAAGACATCTGTCAAGCTGAGAAAGCCTCCACCGCCATAAGAAGAGGCTAATTGAACCCTCCATAGCTCCAAAAGACACCAGCAGCCTCGCATAAATTAAAGATCGCCGAACAATTAATGCAAATCAAAGAATCTTATCTCTAATTGTCGGCAAAACCATTCTGGAAGTTGAAGAACAGTCGAGAAGAAGGTCTTTTCAATCATTTGGCCTCGAATGACACAAACAGAGTTATGAAGTAGAGTTATAAATGATTATATTCCCACCTTATGCCTTGCCTGGTTCCCAAAGGCCAGGAATTGCATTAATTGCATAATTGATAATACTTGACCCCTAGGAAATCCTCCCACCTCTTCATTCTTCTATAAATACCGTTATGGAAGATGAGAAAATGTTGGTCTCTGGACATCTGAATGCATGTAATGGTTATTCTGAAGCTACTGATGCCCTGTCTTGTAACTGAAAGATACACAAGTTGATATGAGAATTTCAAAGCTGTAGAGACCCACCGGGCTTGCAGATTGTAACCGGTTTGAACATCAATACAAGCTGTTGATTTATGGGATTCATGATTTGTGTCAATGGTGATGTGTTCCTCACTATCAATTGTTATTTCTTTTAATGTTTTCACTCTGTTCACTTTCTCTGATAAAGAGCAGCAAACATAGAGTTAGGATATACCCTCCACGGTACCCTACTCTTACTGAAAGCTTTACTTCTATGTTTTCTTCATTTGAATGTTCCCTTTGAAGAGTATATTAATGCAGGTTAGTTTAAAAGTACTTCCCTGATCTAGATTGCTCTTTAAAACGAATGTCTTCTGTGTTTTCCCTAGAGTTTATTAATGTTGGTTAGTTTAAAAGTACTTCCCTGATCTAGATTGCTCTTTGGGATTATCATCTATGTTTCCTTATTGAACATGCTGAAAGCAGGCTAGTTTAGAAGCACTTACCTGATCTTAAGCTGTTTGAATTGTTTTTTAAATGTTTTTGATTGAAAGTACTTCAATGCAGGCTAGTTTAAAAGCACTAACCTGATCAACAGAAATACTTTTATGTTTCCCCTTAAGTACATGTTGAAAGCAAGCTAGTTTAAAAGTACTTACTTGATCTTAGACTGTGCTTTGTTCTTCCTTTTGTTTGGTCTTTCACTTCTTATCTGTTTCATCCCATAAAGTCACCTTTAAAGATCCTTTGACATAAGTAACACCCATGGATCTACTTGAACAAACAACATCGATTAAAATCTATCTATGACTCCATGGCCCCGATTTTCATCAGGCACATCTTTACCTTTTCCGTCGGTGAAAACATTCCCTTCTAACATGGAGACATCTTCACTTTTTCTTTTGGTAGGATTCACCTTCGTATATTCACCTTCATTGTATACATGCCCAGCAAAACAAACAAAATCAAACCCATGCTCTTCATAACTAGCCTAATATCACAATTTCAGCCTTTGAAGATCACATCTTTGAACTTATTCTTAGAGAGATCCCTCTCTGGATTCAGGAGGGCTAGATCCTTGAATCCCAAAGCGGTTTGATGTTGCCCCTATAGTTGGACTTTTTCCAATATTGCTAATTACAGGGTGATAACATAATGGCGACTCCACTGGGGATCTGTTTGAGTTCATAGTTTCTTGGCCAGCTTTTATAGACTCTTTAGTTTTCCATACAACCACAGAAACTCAGAAAAACCCAAAAATATTTCAGATTGGTATCTAATAAACATGGTGGTGGCACCATAAAACATTTTACCTCCTTTGGGGCTAAAAATTTTCCACCTGGCGACTCCACACTCTGAAACTCCCAAAAGACCAAATGACTCCACTGGTAGAAGACCCTGAACTAATTGACCAGACACAGTGACCTCTTTCTAGATTTACAAACATGATTCCAAGAATACAACGAAGATATGCCCCAATGAGTAGAGATCATATCCCCGGGTTTCCACATAAGATGCCCCAGGTGAATTGGGATGACAACCTACCTGTTTTTCAAGGTGAAAAGTTTGATAACCCTTTATTACATCTTATCAAGTTTCACACACATGTATGGAGGTTGAAAGTTGAGTGGCATGAAGACTGCCTAACGAAAATGTTCATGTTAACATTAGAAGGAAAGGCTAGGGATTGGTATGAATTCTTAAGATCTAGTAGTTTGTTTTCTTTAAGAGACCTTGAATATGTGTTCTATGAGAACTATTAAGAAAACACTACATCATTATCATTGGGTGCAATATATTATGATCCATCGCAAAACATCACCCAACACATTATAGATAACGAGGAAGCTTTGGAAGAAATGCATCCTGGAGATCTTTTAATAGCCATTCATGAGTTTAATCTCCTATTGAAAAATTTTAAGAACATAGATGAATCTGTTGAGGAAGAGATGATCCAAGAAATAAAGAACCTTCCTCAAGATATCCTTGAAAAATCCAATATTGATTCATCATCCCTTATAGCCGAGGCTCAAGAAGAGATCCAGCCTCAAAATCAGTCTTCACAAGAGACAGAAAACTACTGTACTCTTGTTCAAAGGAACCTAGAAACGTCTTCCCCTTTGACAGAAAAAGAGATAGATCAGATTCTAAATAAACAACCGCTCTCTGAAATTTTTTGCGAAACAAACACTCTTGTCCATTCACATAGAGGACTTTGTTGTACAGACTTAGAAATTTCTTTTGTAGATCAAAATAAAAATGGACCTACTAATATCTCAATATGTTTAACTGATGAAAACATTTATTCTAATAAATTTTCAAACTTCAATCAGTCTTATGATGATGATGATTTCCAAGCAGAAACCAATCATGCAGGGCAACCAGCATTTGATTGGTGTTATGAGTTTCACCATCATCAGCTTGAAAGCCGCAATCATCCTTTTCGATCCATCACTAATGGCTTTCACATAATTGAAAATCAGCAGCCTTTCAACTCAGAAGGTGAAGAGAAGAGCAATAAATAAATTTTTGACCAAAATGATCTTCCTCTTGAAAAAGAGGAAACCTTTAAGTACTCCCCTGCTCAAGAATATAATAACCTCTTCACAGAATTTAGTCCACTAAATACAAGCATACAAGGGCCACAAGAGGACAACATTGTCAAATATGATGAGTCCTCCAGTTCAGAAGATAATGAAGATGAAGAAGAAAAACAAATAGAAGACTGTCCCGCTGTGGATATATCATCTTCTCAAGAAGAAACTTCTCCCTTCACTGATATTAGTCTGTCATTTAAAGAACCTGAATTTATATCAGAAGCAAGCATAGATTCAAAGAAAGAAGATATTTCACTGGTTGCTATTTTGCAGGTTAAGAATGATGATACTTCCAAGCTACATACTGAAGAGATAGTCCTCAAAGCTGATGTCTTGGAAGTAGATGATCTACCAATTGTGGAGGACCAAAAGGAAGAGAACCTTCATATTTTGTTTGTTGATCCTATGGAAGAGTGTGTGGAAATCTCGACTGGCTCAAATTATCAAGCATTGATCCTTTGCAAAATCCAAAGACATGAAAAGCTGTCACCTTCTGGGATAGCCTCGGTTTTGAAGATTAATCTTCAAAATATACTATGGATAACTCTGACAAGCAGCCAGAGTTTCTTCTTCTTCTTAACATTACTCAGCTGGCTACATTGGCACTTTTGTATCATATGAATATGTAAATACTCCATGTTTAGAATAGGTTAGATAGGAATGTCAATAAAGCTCAGTTCCGAGCATGTAGTTAGTTGTTGTTTTTTGCTTTGGAGAAAAAATCAAGGATTCAAAAATACAAAAACAAAGAAAGAACGAAAAGAGGGCAGATTGAAAAAACAAGAAAGGCACAGCCCCATGCCAAAAAAGAGAAATAAATCTGAAAGTGTGCAAGCTCAAATGCCACTCCTTAAAACACACTCCTAGTTAGTCAAACTGTTTAATCTTGACTAATTAGCTTTAAATTTTTCTGCTGATAGGATAGTGAATTTGATTTGCCAAACTGTTTAATCTTGGCTTATCAGTAGATAGATTAGGATAGAAATTAAAGGTTCAAACAAGCTCAAAACCTGAACCTAAGCTTCCAAGAATAATGACTCAAATCTGTTTCAAATTATGAGTCAAAGAGGATGCAAATCTGGTTCTAATCAGCTCAAAATCTGAACCAGTTGAAAAGGAAAGAACAGCTCAAAAAGAATTCAAAGTAGAGATGTAAGAAGATGGAGGAACTGCTTTGAAATTTCGAATCTTAAGTCTTCAGTTTTTGTTTAAATTTCTGAAAAATAATGTCTATGTGCAGCTTGTTTTCTATGCCATAGATCATAGCAAGTCAAACAGTTTAATCTTGACTTGACTATTTTTCAATTTCTGTTTTAGAATTTAGAGAATGAAATCTGTTGGACAGTTTAATCCCAACAGATAGTAGATTAGCAGAGAATCATATGGACTCAACCGTTTAATCTGAGTCCATGGAGAAATAAGGGGTAGAATTAGATTAGATTTCTTGTTTTAAAAAGAATAAATGTTGTAACAGAGTTTTCCAATCCAAGTGCACTCTAAAAAATGAAGAAAAAATGTTAGATTAGTAGGATTGGGTAGGTAGAAGCTTTTGTTGATGAAGATCCATTGTCTTTTAAAAAGCTGCTAACACATTTCAGAGTAAAAGAAAATTCTCTCAGCAAAGAAAGTAGCCCAAAGGATGAGGCAACTGATCAGCCTGCCAGAGAATGCAAGTCTAAGTTCTTGATGCCTTCAAGAAGGCACCATCCCCAAGTGGAGCCACTGTTAGCCACCTATAAAATTTTGTTATACCAGAAGGTGGCTAAAACTTTTGGAGCCTTCAAGGAAAAAATTTCATTGCTAAAAATTGTTGGCTCTTGAAGTCTCTATAAGGCCTCCTGCCTTTTTCCTCTGTCTAGATCCTACATTGCTGTTTACATCCTAAAAGCCTCTGAAATCCTTCAAAAATCCCAAGTTAAATACTGATGCAGAACCCCTTATTCCCCTTCCTTTTCTTCCACACTAACCCCATTTTCTACTCTCCATTTCTCATGAGAAACCCATAATGTCATGTTTCTCCCTTTCCATTTCATTAAAATCCCTTTTATAAGGGTAAAAACCCACTTTTTAACCTTACCGAAACCTTCATTTCCTTCAAAAAACCCTTCAAAAACCATGAAAATACATGTTTTTATGTATAGGACTTAAGCCCCCTTGAGCTTAAGCCCCTAACTCTTTTTCATCCATATACCCGCGCTCTGGAACTGAGTTTTAAACCCTTTGGCGCTTATCGCAAAGCGCAGATCGCAAAAATCCAAATTGCAGTTTTATTTAAAAGTGTTCATCGCAAAAATCTGCACTGCGATCCATCGCAAAATCGCGATTGCAGAAAATGCGATGGGTTGATTGAAAGACCATCGTAAAATTGAAATTTTGCGCTGCGATAAGCCCCTTGCCTATATAACACCTCAGTCATGTGTTCCTCCATGCGCCCAACGGCCCCGCAATCGGGTGCCCATCGCATAATCGCAATATCGCATTTTCTCTCCGTCGCATAATCCGCCATCGCGTTTTCCACTTTTGCGATTTGCGATCAGTCCCACCGGGCCCACCATATGATACCCCCGCCTTTCATATAAAAAATGTTTTTTTCCTTTGTAAAGTCGGAAATGACATATTTTGTGGTTTACAAAGGATTTGCTCATTACATTCTGCCGCTGCATCTCCGCCGTTGATCTGCGCCCCCGCTCCATGATCCAACGCTCCTCCGCACACGCCTCCTAAGCAGTCAGCCAAATACGCAGGATTTTATAACAAATTGTTTGCATTTTGCATGTTTTCAAATGATTTTTCCGCCATTTTGAAGAAACCACAAAGGCCGAGGGTGACGATCCTCTGTCTTCTGAGTTCATAAAAAATCATTCGAAGGGTGTTAGATTTACATTTTATCAGTGAATTCATGACCCATTGATGACATTCGACCCCGCTACTGCCCTGCGCACCAGAAGACAAGCACAATTCATCATCTGTTAAAGAGTATCAGCGCCGAAGACAAAAGTTATCAGAACCGGAGATTGAAGACCCAAAACACATATTTCAAGTTAATTAAAGGTGTTTTGGGAACGACGAAGACATCTGTCAAGCTCAGAATGCCTCCACCGCCATAAAAAGAGGCTAATTGAACCCTCCATAGTTCCAAAATACACCAGCAGCCTCGCAGAAATTAAAGATCGCCGAACAATTAATGCAAATCTAAGAATCTTATCTCTAATTGTCAGCAAAACCATTCTGGAAGTTGAAGAACAGTCGGGAAGTAGGTCTTTTTAATCATTTGGCCTCGAATGACACAAACAAAGTTATGAAGTAGAGTTATAAACGATTATATTCCCACCTTATGCCTTGCCTGGTTCCCAAAGGCCAGGAATTGCATTAATTGCATAATTGATAATACTTGACCCTTGGGAAATCCTCCCACCTCTTCATTCTTCTATAAATACCGCTATGGAAGATGAGCAAATGCTGGTCTCTAGACATCTGAATGCATGTAATGGTTATTCTGAAGCTACTGATGCCCTGTCTTGTAACTGAAAGATACACAAGCTGATATGAGAATTTCAAAGTTGTAGAGACCCACCGGGCTTGCAGATTGTAACTGGTTTGAACATCAATATAAGCTGCTGATTTATGGGATTCATGATTTGTGTCAATGGTGATGTGTTCCTCACTGTCAATTGTTATTTCTTTTATGTTTTCACTCTGTTCACTTTCTCTAATAAAGAGCAGCAAACATAGAGTTAGGATATACCCTCCACGGTACCCTACTCTTACTGAAAGCTTTACTTCTATGTTTTCTTCATTTGAATGTTCCCTTTGAAGTGTATATTAATGCAGGTTAGTTTAAAAGTACTTCCCTGATCTAGATTTCTCTTTAAAACGAATGTTTTCTGTGTTTTCCCTAGAGTTTATTAATGCAGGTTAGTTTAAAAGTACTTCCCTGATCTAGATTTCTTTTTGGGATTATCATCTGTGTTTCCTTATTGAACATGCTGAAAGCAGGCTAGTTTAGAAGCACTTACCTGATCTTAAGCTGTTTGAATTGTTTTTTAAATGTTTCTGATTGAAAGTACTTCAATGCAGGCTAGTTTAAAAGCACTTACCTGATCAACATAAATAATTTTATGTTTCCCCTTAAGTACATGTTGAAAGAAAGCTAGTTTAAAAGTACTTACTTGATCTTAGACTGTGCTTTGTTCTTCCTTTTGTTTGGTCTTTCGCTTCTTATCTGTTTCATCCCATAAAGTCACCTTTAAAGATCCTTTGACATAAGTAACTTGCCCCATGGATCCTGCTTGAACCTTGCTGTCCAATTAAAATCCTCCTACGACTCCATGGCCCAATGGGTTAAAGCTGTCTTTACCTTTTCTGTCAGTCGAAAACATTCCTTCACTTGCAGACATCTTCACTTTTTCTTTTGAGTTGATTCCACCTTCATTATGTCTGTGCCCAACCAAAAACAAACAAATCAAACCCATGCTCTTCATAACTAGCCTAATATCACAATTTCAGCCTTTGAAGATCACATCTTTGAACTTATTCTTAGAGAGATCCCTCTCTGGATTCAGGAGGGCTAGATCCTTGAATCCCAAAGCGGTTTGATGTTGCCCCTGCAGTTGGAATTTTTCCAATCTTGCTAATTACAGGGTGATAACATAACCATAGGTGTGCCTTTGTGATCTCTGATGATGCCCCCAAAGCCTGGTTTACCAGGATTACCTTTGGAGGCACCATCGAAGTTAAGTTTGAAGGTGTTCTTGGGAGGAGGAATCCAAGAAATCATGGCTCTGCCAAAGGTTCTAGGAATGCTGTGTATGGTTTTGCCCTGGTCAAGTTGAAAGCCCCAATTTTCCCAAATGGTAATCTCTGTAGCCAGAGTGGGGAATTCATCCGCTTCCCGAGAGTGCAGGGCCAAGGTTTTCGAGAGGTTGAGACAGAAATTCTCCCAAATGATATTAAGGGGAGTAGTTTGGTCCTTGAAAATGCATTTATTCCTCTCCTTCCATATTCTCCATAGTTGGTTGATTAATTCGCTCTTGTAGGGGTTCTGATGCCAATCTCGAATGGAGCTGGTAATGTCTGTAGAGGGCCTACAATTTCTTTGACATCAGAAGCTGACTTTCTCCCAAAGTTGAGTCGCCAAAGGGCAGGAGTTTAGGAGATGCTGCTGTGTTTCCTCTTGAGCATTGCAATTGGGACAGATTGAGGGACCATGAAATCTTCTCTTCCTTAAGTTATCCCAAGTGAGGATTCTTTGGTGCCCCAGAAGCCAAAGGAATGAGGAGACTTTGGGCCAAATTCCAGAATTCCAAATTCTGTCCCAAAGTGGATCTTTGGGAGTAGGATCTCTGCATAAGATTCTATAGGCTTCCTTGGTGGAAAATGATCCTTTTGGGGAGTATCCCCAATGCAGGATGTCCCTGTCGATGGAAACCCTGATGCATCTGGTTTGCAGTTCAGAATTTAAAACTTCCTTTGTATGCTCATCACTGTTCTCCATTATCCTTTCCGCCAGCTTCCACTTTCTGAAACTCTGCTCATTTGTGTCCATCCATTGTTGTTGAACTGATTCCATCTGCTGCATGTCCCATTCCGGACTGGGAGGTGGTTGGTAGATATTGCTGAGTTTAGGAAATTGGTCCCAGGAATCCGTCCAGAATCTAGCAGTGCTACCATCTCTAATTTCCCAGAAACTGTGTTGTTGAACGAGTAGGTAATGTTGTTTAGCCACGTTCCATATTGGTGAGCCTTTCTCTGTGGGCGTAAATCTGATGAGTTCTTCCTGTGGGCTATTGTTTGCATATTTAGCTGTCCAGATGGTTGCCCATGGCTTCTTGGGGGAATTGAGTCAGTTCCACCAAATTTTAGCACTCATAATGGCATTGCTGTGAGTGGGATCACGCAGACCAATTCCTCCCTGTTCCTTAGGCAAGCAAACCGAGGATCATTTAACCAGAGCCCATTTATGATTAGTGCCATAAGATCCCCATAGGAAATTCCTCTGTAGGGCTTTGATTTTTTTGAGGACCCATTTTGGTGCTGGCAAGATAGAGAACAAATATAAGGGCATATACTGTAGCACTGCTTTAATTAGAACTAATCTGCTTGCAATGTTCAGAGTTCTGTGAGTCCAAGAGGAGAGGTGAGCTTCAAGATTTTCAAGGAGTCTTTGCCAAGAGGTATGCTTTAGAGCTAATTCTATTAGGGGGGCCCCCAAATATGTAGAGGGGAGCTTGGCAATGGAGAAGCCCAGAATGCGGGCGATAGCCGATTGAGTGATTTGAGGGGTGTGAAAGAAGAAGATCTGGGATTTGGCTGAATTTATACTCGTTCCCGAGGCAGCCGAGAAATCATTCAAGAGGGATTTGAGCTGGGTGGCCTCATGTGCAGAAGGATAACCAAATAACATGTTGTCGTCCACAAAATGTTGATGGGAAGGGGCAGGGGAGTTGTGGACAGAGATACCGCAAAGGAGCTGGGATCTAAGGGCATTTTTAAGATGGCGGCCCAGGCCTTCTGCCATTAACACAAAGAGGAAGGGAGACAGGGGGTCCCCCTGTATGATACCATGAGAAGGGCTGAAAGGACGCGAGGGAATTCCATTTATGAGGATGGAGAAGAAAGAGGAGGAAATAAGGCTCGAGACCCAACGAATCCATGCGGGGGAGAAACCAAAAGCATTTAACATTTTTTGAATGTAAGTCCAACTTAATTTATCAAAAGCTTTTGAAAGATCAATTTTTAGAATCATACCTGCCTGCTTGGAGTGCTTGAGGGAGTGTATGATCTCATGCGTGAGGATAATGCCATCCAGAATTTGCCTACCCTCCACATATCCCGATTTCTCAGGCGAGATAAGCATAGGCAAAAGCGGCTTCAGTCTGTTAGCGATCACTTTTGAGATAACTTTGTATATAAAATTGCATAAGGCGACCGGTCGGAATTTATCTGCTGTGTTGGTATTTTCTTCCTTGGGTACAAGAGCTATGAAGGTGGCATTTAGGGAGGGAAGAAGCCAGTGCATAGAGCGCGATTCCTCCACCACCAACCACACCTCTTCTTTGATGAGGTCCCAGAATTTGTGAAAGAATGTGGTCGTGAAGCCGTCCGGCCCTGGAGCCTTTCCCTCTTTGAGCTGTTGCATGGCTAAATCAACTTCCAAAGTCGAAATCGGGCGTAAGAGAAGCTGGTTATGCTCATCTGTGATTATATTTGGAATGTTTTGATTTATTTTACCTATGGCTTCCTGTCTGTCCACTGGAGGTTCTTGATGCACCTCTTGGAAGTGCCTAATGAACTCCGTTTCAATCTCTGCATGGTTTTCCAGTCTTTCCCCCTCCTGATTTTTGATGAAAGTGATTGTGTTGTGCATTCTTCTTTGAATGGTTGTTCTATGAAATAATTTGGTGTTTCTTTCTCCCTCTTTTAGCCACCTGATTCTGGATTTCTGCCTCCATAAAATTTCCTCCTGCTTATATCTTTCCTCCAGACGAGCGTGAAGATGTTTCTCCTATTCCAAAGATCGTTCCGTGTGGCCTTCTGTAATGATCTGTTGCTGGAGATTCCTCAATTCTTTGATTAGGTCCTGTTGAGCCTAGAATATATTACCGAAAGTGGAATGATTCCATCTCTTAATGTGGGCTTTGAGGCCTTTAAGTTTTTGTTGAAACTGAAACATTTTGGACCCTTCTGGCAGCTTGAAATTCTTCCAAAAAGTGCTGATGAGGTCTTTGAAAGTGGGGTGAGAGAGCCAAAAGGCTTCGAAGCGAAAAGGATGACGCACTGTGTTCCCCAGTCTTTGCCATTGGAGGAAAATCGGCCAGTGATCAGAACCTGAGTAAGGGAGAATGGAGGTAGAAATGTCACCACCTAGATGGACAGCATTGTCCGAAATTAGAAATCTATCAAGCTTGGAGCCTATTAAGTGCCGCCCTGTCCGCCTGTTGCTCCAAGTGTGAATTCCATTGCAGTATTGTAGATCAATCAGTAGGTTGCTTTCTATGAAATATTTGAAGTGGCCAGATTCTTGTTCCAGTTTGGCTCTGCCTCCCATATTTTCCTCCAGCTTGGTGATCATATTAAAGTCACCGCCCAAAATCCAAAGGGGGTGAATTCTGTCAAGATTTATCGCTCCTATTGTGTCCAGAAGGGCGATTTTGCTTCCCGCATCCTGAGGGAAATAAGAATTAGTAAGGTGACCATGTATGTTCGTTCCAATGATGTGGAAAGTTGCTTGTATGATGTGTTGGTTCGCATGGAAATCAGAGAGAGAAATGGCTTGAGAATTCCATGCAATGGCAAGCCCACTAGAGGCACCCGAGGCATCCACAGCGACTGAGTGACAACCCGGCCAAGCTCTAGAGAGAATATTCTCAAGAGTGTGGCTATTACATTTAGTTTCTTGCATGAAGAAAATCTGAGGCTGCTCCTGCTTTATCATGTTTTTATCATTCTGAGTTTTCCGGGACTGTTAAGCCCTCTTAGATTCCATGAAATGAGCTTCATGTATCACTTTTTGGGAGAGGCTTATAGTACTTTGTCAACTTCTCATATCTACCGGAGTCAACCAGGATTTTACCCGCTGTGATAGTCCTTTCCAGATCTGTTTTCCTCCCGCGCTTCTTAGAATCTTTAGGGAGCTGATTGCCATCCCATCTACTTCCCGGCTGAATCCCGAGCTCTTTCTGCCTGTAGGCTCTGGAAATGACTACTTCCAGGGTTTCAAGCTGATGGTCTGGGATCTTGTCAAACTCTTTCCTTCTGCAGGCTTGTTCGAGTTCAAAGATGTCAAGCCCTTTGAGATCGATGCTTTCTGATTCCTCCTCCATGTGCTGAGCTTGATTGTTGTTTGGTGAAAGCTAATTAGGAATACAGTCAATATCCATTCCATTCGGTTTCCAGTTTGGATCCATCAACGAGTTTTCATTAGGCGTGATCTGAGCTTCCAGGTGGGGAGGTAAGGGGGAAGAGTCAGGCGGCGAGGAAAGCGGGGTTGTTTTGGCCGCTTGGGTGGCTATATGGTTGTCTTGAGGAGAAAATTCAGCAGCAGTGGCTAGGGCTTCGAAACTATTGCTGTGGGAAGGGATCAAAGGGGTAGCAATGGAAGATTTTTCCCAGATGACTGTTTCTTGTGAGCCTTCCTTCGGTTGGTAACTCTGGTGAACCCTTCCGGAACAGAAGAGTCTGGTAGATCAGAGGCTGGAGGCTTGACATTGAGCGGGAAATCCCTAAAAAGATGACCATGAACATGACATTTACGACAACGGAAGGGTACATGTTCAAAGTCTAGGGGTTGGATCCATTCAAAATCATCATGATAAAGGCTTACCAAATCTGGGAGGGCTTGGTCCAGGGGCATGTAGACACAAATGCGAGCATAAGAAGTATATCGACAGAGGTTTGTTTCCTCAGCAATTTTGATAAACTCCCCCAGCCCTTTGCCTATATCTTTTAGAGATTATTCATCCCAGTACTCCAACGGGAGCGAGTACATCCTAATCCAAACAGGAGCCCAACTGAAATATTCCTTGTCAGGGTTGAACCGTTCTACCCAGTCACTTAGATACAAGCCACCTGAGTTGAAGAAATACGGTCCTTCATCCATAACCCTGTTACGATCTTCGATGCAGTTGAAGATCGTAGTGAAAAATCCCTTAGGTCCTAGCTGAAGGGTGACATGCCCTTTGGGTTTCGATTTAGCATAAATCCACCCTTGCAGAGCTTTTTCAGTGGGCCAGAAACCTATGAATTTCCCAATGAGGGGATGATCCTTCATATACTAGATTTGACCGTTGATTCTGTGACTTGGGAGCTCGATTTTTGGCCTTTCAGATACGATTGGCTTGCAGGTTGCAGAAGTCACCGAAGGCTTTTCTTTATGCCCCGATTATTCTTCCAAACCGACATTGCTCTTTTCTGTAGTGACGTTTGTCGAATCGTGCTGTGGGACGCTCTTGTCCTTTGTATATTGTTGATTCGCGTCAGAGTCCTGTAGGGGATTCTTGGTGACTTGTTTGTCGCTACTTGAGGGGGAGGACTGTGCGCCACCCCCCCCCCCCCCCCCAAAAAAAAAAAAAACGAACCGCCCATCACGGTGAAACAATCTCAACCGCGCGATTTTAGTCCGGAAGATCCAGATTCGGTAAGGTGAGGCGACAAGGTCGCGGAACCTTGCAGAATGAGCGGGAACCCTAGCAGAGCGGGAACCCTCGACTTCTAACCTCTCGTTACAACTGTTTTATTATTCATAAGTAGTATTTCTTAATATATAAAATATTAAATTAATAAGAAATTTTTTAAAATATGTGAATTTTTTAAATTTCTAAATGATTTCACCGCACATGATTTATCTTGAGCAATAATGATGAATGTTCATAGTTCTCATTTCTTAATTAACACTTTAAATTTACCTTTAATTACTTACTTATAATGTTTTTTAACTACATAAATACTCTTTCAATTTTTTTTTTGTTAATGAATATCAAATTTCTTCTGTTAAAAAAAAACTATATACATATCTTTAATTACCTAATTGTGGCTAAAAAAACGTACATGTTTTTTACTTTATAGTCATAAACTAATTCCAAATTATAGTTTTACAAGATTGACACTATGTGATTAACAATAAAGTAAGTTGAGACAACCCTAAAGAGTTTTTTGTACATTTTTTATCATAACATTTCCCTCCATCCAATATATATTATAGATTCCTTTGAAGAGAGAGTGTATTATAGTTTATAACCTAATCCACAATCAAAGAAAATGGCTAGGGATTTCACAAGTTATTAGTTTGTAACCTAATCCACAATCAAAGAAAATGGCTAGGTATGTCACAAGTTATCATTCACACAACAATTTATTGTAGCTGAAATGGATCCTATTAGATGCATGTTGGTGAGAGACACTAAAAAATTCAAAATTGATATTGAAGTTCTCAGTTGAAATGGATCATATTAGATGCATGGTGGCCAGAGACACTAAAAAATTTAAAATAGATATATGTTATGACATCCATATTGTCTACAAACCATCCAAATTTCCTATCTTATACAACAATTTCTAACAATAACTGCTCAATTTACTCTCCAATTTTTGAAACCCCACCCATGTTGGGGAGATCACAGTGTAAAATCAAATGTTCCTATGGTCTTTTTAAAGGGTTCATAAACAAAACAGACAATGAGAAAGTCAATATTGTGGTAAAATAAATGATTTTTAAGTCATTGTGACAAAAAAAACATCACATCAGCTCAGAAAATATATATAATGCTATAAGGATTTGAGGTAATAACAATTTTTGAACCATGATAACTAGGTGACAACCAAAACTAAGTTTTAGCCACAAGAAAAAAATCACAACAACTCACAGAATAAATTGATATTGCAAATGACCTGGTGTTTTTGGCACGTCTGTAGGTGTTCCCATTCATAAATTTCTTACTCATTTTGTCTCGAGATTGCTAGATAATGGTGAAACAAATACAATGCTAATCCAAGTGATCCAGAGAGATATTCACGACTAGCTTGGAAAACTAGGAATGAAGATGCTTCTAAATTTCAATGAAGTAGTCTTCAAAAGTTTCTAGCTCTATTTTAATTACATAAACGTATTGAAAACCAAATGATAGTATTTACTTCAGTTGTTTTATTTGGACGTGTTGCAAGCTGATATTTATTGATATACAAGTTGTGCATCAAATTATTATGTAACGATTGTGATAAGAATTTTTTAAATTATTGCCCTTTATCTATATCTTATCAGTTTAGTATGTTTTCAATCAAGAAGAGGCTTCAGAGTTTAAGAACTATATCTTAGATCTGAGCACATGATTCTATTAAAAATTATTAAACAAATTCATCTTTTACAACTTGTATGTTTAAATATGTGATTTTGGAAGTGATGATGGCTTCTTTAGACACTTGATTAGTATTGTGGAAAAAATTTGATTATATCATTAAGTACTGTGAGTATTTCATGTAGCAGTTGCATTGCTTATAACATATTTTCATATCCTTTGTATAATCTATTGTATATACAGTTGTCATAAGGTATTCTTATTTGAAAACAACTCCCCTAGTTTCCATTGTGTCCATGTCTGAGTCATTGGATCAAATGTTAGATGATTGAAATGTTTTAGGCCATTAACCCCGATCGGGGTGGCGAAACGAGAGGATGAAATTTCTATATGTAAGGCATGTCAGAGGCTAATTAAGGAATGTTAATGGTAAGAGGCGTGGCTCAACTCACACACTGCTCACCCACCATCCCAATGCATTCTCATTATTACATCAACTCTCTTGCCAAACTGGCTCTGTCTCGGCGGAAAGGTAGGAGGGTTATATCCTTTTCTTGTTATGGTTGTTAGTCTATTGCTCTTAGAAAATGAGAAAGGGTCTGTAAAACGCCAAGGAAGCTGAAGAGGAAGGATGGGCTACACATACTGACAGGGTATGTTCTGGTTTCTCTCATTATGGCTTCTAATCTAGTTTTGACTATGCGATTCAAGATGATGTCTTCTACTACTATGTCAAGCGGTGTCGCTGATGCTGATTTTTTAGGTTCTGAACTGTGTTTTTTAGGCCTGCATGTCATGATAGAAGGCATACACTTTCATTTCTAGCCCTACTTTCGTAGTCCTGATTTTGTATGTCTGGGGTTTGAATTATGTTTTCTTCCCACTTCATGCAGCTTTAGGGATAGTTCTGGATTATCTGTGAAAACACATTCTACTTCTAGTAATCTTGCCTACATTCAAAAAATGATTTTAGAAATGGTTTGTACTGTTTGTTGGGACCTCGTTTTGTTAGATGGTTGTAACACAATCTGCTTATATTCTCATTGGCGCATCTTTAAAATGTTGCTGGTTTGGAACCCTGATGGTTTGCTTCCTCATCTTTATAATTCTAGTCAGGGATTTATGTCAATTCCCAGGTTTCATTTCTGTAGTTGCAATATGGCTGAACCTTACAAGTTTCTTCCTTATATTTATAATTATGGTCATGGATTTTTTTCTATTCCCAGGTTTTGTTTATATAGTTGCAATATTGTTGAACCAAATCATTTCTGGGTTGGTCATATAGTTGTTGAGAAATCCGGTGGGAACAATCTTTCACTTGGTCAATTCTTCAATTGTAAGATTTCTGATTCCGTCTTCTTTCAGGGTAATAGTTACGGTCTGAGAAATCTTGTCTTGCTAAAACTTACCAAGAGTCTGTCTAAGATTGAGTTTAGCCCTGTTTATTTTAATTTTTGTAAAAACTTCAACTCAATTGTATTCCGAAGTACCATTCACAGTTTCAACCAGTCTGCTCGGTCTCATCTAGCTCTCTGTGCGTCTATGAATGGCGTATCTGCTCAGTCTCATATTTTATGAAGGAATCAAGAAGGGATGGTTTGGCATCATGATTCTAAGTTTTACTTAACCACTACTGTTCCATATACAAGGTCTCTTTCAATCCAAATCAGGAATAGGGATATTCAGGTTATAATGAAAAAAGGAAAGGGAAGAAAAATCCACTCAAACCAAGTTGTAGAAACAAGAAAAAGAGCAAGGAAAAACAACCAACAGACCCTTCAAAGTTTAGCAAAAAGCTATGAAACTGAAATTCTGGTAGATATCTGGAAAACAATCCAGGGATGGGAGAGAGATACTGATGATGAAGAGGATGATACCCAGGTAGGAATAGACTTCCTCTCAAACACAAGCAGTACACAAGGGAGAGTCTCTCTCTTTCAACAATCTGTTAAAACATACTCGAATATCAAATGTGTGCTTGCAAAAGCACTAATGAGTACACAAGAAAAACAACTCAATTCTTTCCTACTGTTGAGCTTCAACAGATGAAACAAGACATGAGGGAAATGAAAAAGGTGCAAATCCAAGTCAATATGAGATTAGCACGGATGGAGCAACAACTGAAAAACTTGCAACAAGCTGAAATGCTAGGGTCAACTGCAAAAGACCCTGCACCGGTTGATTCATCAGATGGTTAACTTTCTTTTTAAGATATATTTTGTATGCGTTTTGACGCTATTAGGCTTACTATATGTTTTATATGCAGTTTTTATGGACATATTAAAGGATTACTAGTAGTAATTAGAAGGAAGAAACAATACCAATTTTGGTTGGCTTATAACTCTCTGAGGTGGACAATAGACTTGGTTTCCTTCGGGCAGGTTGAGGCTACCAAACATTGCATCTTTTGTATAGCAACTTGCTCTTTACAAAATAGAAAATAGACATATCCTAGGAAATTTACAAAAAAAAAAAAAAAATGTTTTAGGCCATTGGATTCACAAGAAAATAGTTATATATATATTTTTTATAATGTTAGTTTTTTTTTTCTTTTTGATAAGTTAGATTGAATTTAGGTTTTGGTGACTTTTAAGTTAAAATGTTGTTATTAAAAGTATTTTTTATAATGTTAGTTTTTCTTTTTTCTTTTTAATAACTTAGATTGAATTTAGGTTTGGTGACTTTTAAGTTAAAATGTTGTTATTAAAAGTTTGTTATATTTTTATATGTAAATGTAAATTGTTTTATATATGTTTTTTTATAGTATTTCTTTTTTTCTTTTTAATAAGTTAAATTGAATTTAGGTAATAAAATAAAATAATAATAAACTATAAAAACAACCCATGGTATTTATGTGGAATATAGTTTATTTAAAGGGGGAAATTAAGATGGCCTAGATCAATCTTAACTCTGGATCTACCAAGAGCCAAGAGGGATCAAATGTCTTGATATGCAAAGCTATTTTAGAGTGAAAAGAGAATTGATCCCTCTAATAAATAATATATATCTAAACTAACTATTTAATAAAATTATTTTTAATTGTTTATAACCATTATTCTTTTAAAATTTTACTTAATAAAATGTATCTAAATTTTCATACATTCAAATATACATAGTTTTTCTTGTTCTATAATATTTTTGTTACAACTATTTTATTATTCCAAAAATACATGGGTTTTTTGTTATATATTATTTATGTTACAACTGTTTTATTATTCATAAGTAGTATTTCTTAATATATAAAAAAATAAATTAATAACGAAATTTTTTAAAAATATGTGATTTTTTTAAATTTCCAAATTATTTCACAGCACATGATTTATCTTGAACAATAATGATGAATGTTCATAATTGTCATTTCTTAATTAACACTTTAAATTTACCTTTAATTACTTAATTATAATATTTTGTAACTACATAAATACTCTTTCGATTTTTTTTTTTGTTAATGAATATCAAATTTCTTCTGTTAATATATATATATATATATATATATATATATATATATATATATATATATATATATATATATATATATCTTTAATTACCTAATTGTGGCTGAAAAACTTACATGTTTTTTACTTTATAATCATAAACTAATTTCAAATTATAGTTTTACAAAATTGACACTATGTGATTAATAATTGAGTAAGTTGAGACAACCCTAAAGGGTTTTTTTGTACATTTTTTATCATAACATTTCCCTTCATCCAATATATATTATAGAGTCCTCTGAAGAGAGAGTGTATTCTAGTTTATATCTTGATCCACAATCAAAGAAAATGACTAGGGATTTCACAAGTTATTAGTTTGTAACCTGATCCACAATCAAAGAAAATGGCTAGGTATGTCACAAGTTATCATTCACACAAAAATTTATTGAAGTTCTTAGCTGAAATGGATCCTATTAGATGCATGGTGGTGAGAGACACTAAAAAATTCAAAATAGATATTGAATTTATTAGTTGAAATGGATCATATTAGATGCATGGTGGTGAGAGGAACTAAAAAAATTAAAATAGATATTTGTTATGACATCCATATCGTCTACGAACCATCCAAATTTCCTATCTTATACAACAATTTCTAACAATAACCGCTCAATTTACTCTCCAATTTTTGAAACCACCACCCATGTTGGGGAGATCACAGTGTAAAATCAAATGTTCCTATAATATTTTTAAAGGGTTCATAAACAAAAAAGAGAATGAGAAAGTCAATATTGTGGTATAATAACTTATTTTTAAATCATTGTGACAAAAAAAACATCACATCAGCTCACAAAATATATATAATGCTATAAGGATCTGAGGTAATAACAATTTTTGAATCATGATAACTAGGTGACAACCAAAACTAAGTTTTAGCCACAAGAAAAAAATCACAACAACTTACAGAGTAAATTGATATTGCAAATGAACTAATGTTTTTGACACATCTGTAGGTGTTTCCATTCATAAATTTCTTACTCATTTTGTCTCGATATTGCTAGATAATGGTGAAACAAATACAATTCTAATCCAAGTGATCCAGAGAGATATTCACGACTAGCTTGGAAAACTAGGAATGAAAATGCTTCTAATTTTCAATGAAGTAGTCTTCAAAAGTTCCTAGCTCTATTTTAATTACATAAATGTATTGAAAACCAACTGATAGTATTTACTTCAGTTGTTTTATTTGGACGTTTTGCAAGCTGATATTTATTGATATACAAGTTGTGCATCAAATTATTATGTAACAGTTGTGATAAGAAGTTTTTAAATTATTTCTCTTTATCTATATCTTATCAATTTAGTATGTTTTCAATCAAGAAGAGGCTTCAGAGTTTAAGAACTATATCTTAGATCTGAGCACATGATTCTATTAGAAATTATTAAACAAATTCATTTTTTACAACTTGTATGTTTAAATATGTGATTTTGGAAGTGATGATGACTTCTTTAGACACTTGATTAGTATTGTGGAAAACATTTGATTATATCATTAAGTACTGTGAGTAGTTCATGTAGCAGTTGCATTGCTTATAACATATTTTCATATCCTTTGTATAAGCTATTGTATATACAGTTCTAACACATTTCCCTGAGACGTTAGCTATATGGTGAGTAGTTCATGTAGCAACTGAATTACTTATAACATATTTTTATATCCTCTGTATAAGCTATTGTATCTACAAT
The DNA here is from genome assembly GCA_034641835.2 of Pinus albicaulis. Lineage (NCBI taxonomy): Eukaryota > Viridiplantae > Streptophyta > Pinopsida > Pinales > Pinaceae > Pinus > Pinus albicaulis. Next base: position 95,057,307 of record CM076577.1, read on the forward strand.
TCTAACACATTTCCCCCAAGTGTTGCCTATATGGTGACTAAGTGATGATGGCTTTTTTAGACACTTGATTGGTATTGTGGAAGAACTTGGAGTATATCATTAAGGAGCGTGAGTAATTCATGTTGCAGTTGCATTTCTTATGAAATATTTTTATATCATTTCGATAGGTTGTTATATATACAATTATACTATGATATGGATACACATTCCCCCCAAGAGTTACCATATTGTGACTATTGTCCAATTGTTGATATTTAGAGAAATATAATTAAGTGATTGATGGTTTTGGAACATCAAAGTTACTATGATGACCTTTTATCTTAGGATGTCTCCTTAGTGTTGAGATTCTATTTTCATGACGAAGGTGCATAGATCGCTCCAGAGGAAAACCCTTTTTCCTATTGATAGTATGTGGTATTTGTATGAATGGAATGCTTAATTTGTCCTCTCTGTCATAAGATTCAGCACAATTTTTTTTTCTTTTGATAAGTCTATATACAAGTTATACATATTATGTAGTAAGAAATGTTCTTTTATAATAACAATCAGTGAAAGGGGAAATGATATCAGTACACCCCTCTAGATATACAATGTCTCATGATATTCTTATCATTTGGTGACACATGGAAATTCTAATACCAAAACTCTTTCACATTGTCGCTCACATTATACGAAAGTCTATCTTGATAATGTTTCCTACATATAGTAGCCCAACATGCAAGTTCATCATTCTCATGTTATTGAATCCTAATTTTGTAATGCCTCCATAAAAATTTTCTTAATGTTTTGTACATTATTGTTTTCATTGACATCAACTGATTTTATGTAGTTCTTTTTCCAACAACACTTGTCAATAATTCCATACTAGCACTTATGTCATTGAGATTGATATTTTGCAATTTTTCCAGGGGTTGATGTCATATTTCTTAATACTAACCCATTTAACTTCACCTCTTTGGAATTTCTAATGCCCAATAATTGAACTATATTGCTTATATATTTGTGCTTTCAAAATATATTTAAGAGTTAAGCTTGTGCTATGATAGACATACCTTCAAAAAGAATTTTGATCACCTAATTTACTTTATCTTGAACTGTTCATTCATGAATTAGTGGCCTCATTTCTTCAATTTTAGTTGATTCTATATTATCTAGAAAATTATCATCAAAGACAATTTCTTGCAACTTTTTATTAATGTCCATGTTTTTCTACGTGTGGTAAGATCTTGTTGTAGGTAAGATGTTTTCCCTACATAAAAAAATATATATAAATTTTTAATTTTTTTTTTTTTGTAAATTCGGTGGGTCCATTCCATTTTCTATTTATATTTAAAAGACAGGCTACATAATATAAAATTCAGACTTTGGCCTCAACCTACCCGCAGGAAACCAGGTCTGTCGGCCATCTAAATGCATGATAAGCATTCCAGAACTGAAATTGTTTCATACGTCTAAACTTATCATGTGCTATCTATCCTATTGCTACAATTTTTGCATTCCTAGAACATACGGAAAGTTCATTTCTAAATAGAAAAAGCATCAAAATTTAGAAAAGAAAAGCATCAAAATTTATAAAAGACAAAGCTGTTATGCATCTGAAGAAGAGACTGGTGTTGGGTCTTTGGCATTGGACCCGGGCATTTCTGCTTGTTGGAGCTGTTGAAGAAGCTGTTGAAGAAGCTGTTGGAGGAGCTTTTCCATCCGACTTACTTTATCATCCATTCTGCTTACTCGGTCAACGGTCTGATATTGTGTTATCTTGATGTGTTGGAGCTGGTCCTAGATTTCCTGAAGTTGAGCCTGAAGGATAGTTCCTGGCTTTACTGGTTCCGCCTGAGCATGAACAGGATAAAAGCTCTGAATCGCTTTCGCTATCAGACATTTCACTATCCAATAAGTGTGGATAGTCTGGTTGAATAAAGTGAGGCGGCCTCTAGTGTTGCCTGGATCTGTAATAAAATCTAAAATTTATGCTTCTGTCTCATTGTCCTCAGGTTCGGTTTGTATTTCCGCTTCCCATCCCCGAATTTCTTGCCTTACTTTGGAGGAGTTGCCCATTACATAAGTGGATGCTAACGTTTCCAAATGCTCCTAGTTTGTTTTGCGTCCTCATTTCACAGGGGCTGGCTCTGGTTGAACTGGCTGTTTTCCTTTGCCTGCCTCGATCCTTGTACGACGTTTTCCCATTTCTAAAGAGTTCCTATAAGCAAACACTGACAGACCAAATCGAACAGCAACGAAATAAGGAGTTAGTTCTGTATAATCTATGCGCCACCTTTGGGAATTGATGTCAAGATTAACATACAAACAACAGAGCCCAACCCGTATGGATATACTCTAGATCTGGTAAGAAGGATCAATTGCATGGGCCGTGGACCTCTGGGTAGGGTACATAAGGCAACTCCTGAAATTAAGATTCCAAATATCCCTATGCTGAATGAACTGCTTACCACTGTAGGCAGCCACACTATGCAGAAACATGAGACTGGTATGCACAATAAATAGAGGATGCGGCTTGTGAGGGTTAGGAGTCAAACTAAGAGTATAACGGGGAGGAGGGGATCTGTGCACCTCTATTCTATTTCTTGAACTACCCTGAAACCCTTTGGGGGTGGCCAACTGGTCGTCATGAGAGAGCACCCCGAGGGTGGTTTCGGTGCGATTGGAATCGAAACGGAGAGGAAGAAAATGGTGCCAGTACGTAATGCAGTAGATCTTAGCCTGATGAAGCCCTTGTCCCGACTGAATGATACTTAAACTATTTCGAAATTGGACTTGACTGAGTCGATAACAAAGGCATTTGATACAACTCTCAGCTCGAGTAAGCATATTATTTAAAAGACAGCCATGCAACTGATTACCTAAAATCCCATGAGGGCAAAGAACTGCGAACACAATTTTTGGATTGACGCAGCCTTGTGGGCATACAGGGGATATGGTCTGGACCAACAAAATACAAGGGTCTCAGAAGCACGGCAGGACGGGTTGCATTGCAGGGGTTACTGAATACAAATTATTGCTCGAACCCGTCCTATCTTGATTATACAGAAGACTAAACAAATCAACTGCAATAGTCTTCATAATAGCTAGTAAAATAACAGAAACATACCCTGAACTTGAACTTGACATGTACATTGAAAAAAATTAAAATATTAAAAGGGTGACTTCATTTGTGTGGTCAATATTCTCATTGACAAGTTCCTCTACATCCCTCATTTCCTCATCATTTCCAGGTACATCCACATCTATTTCAAGCTCTTTGTTTTGTACCTATACACCTCCTTCACGCTCTCTATTTTGTACCTCCACATTCCTTTAGGCTCACTATTTTCCTTTGAGGCTCTTTTGTTTTATAGTAGATCATCATTTTTTTTCATTTAAAATAAATATATTTTATAATATATTGTTTCACTAGTATATATATATAACTAAAATTTTAAACTAAAAATTCTAAGTAGTTGCAGGGCTTTTTATATTGATGCATCACACTATACTACATTTGGAGGTAACGAACACTAGCGCCCCTTCACTTAATGTGCTCTAATGTGTTAATCTCTATGCAATTCAACAAATCCATTTAGTTCCAACTTAGTCTTATTTTACCAAAATAAATTATTATTATCATCAAATATATATCTTAAAAATACAATTTGCCCTCTGATATGTAGATGAACTTGGAGTAAACTCTATTTATGTTAATAAAAATTCTCTTTATTTACATATATGCTAGATAGATTGTACTTTAATGTATTTAAAATATCTTATTTGAGTTACATGCTAATTTCATGCTTGTTTCGCAGGATTATTAATCACCAAAATATTTTCACCCCAATTTCCTATTTCAATATCTATAACAAAATTTAACTCTTATAATCAATATCTTTGAAACCTCCACAACCTGCTTCCATGGAAGCAAAATTTTCCTTTCATTCCTTCACGATGGCTCCTTCTCTGCAACAACTTATTTCATTATGTTGGTTTACATATATGTTTTCACCCACAATTACATATTTCAATATCTATAACAAAAAAAATTCGCTGATAACTCTTATAATCAATATATTTGAAACCTCCACAACCTGCTTCCATGTAAGCAAAATTTGCCTTTCATTCCTTCACGATGCCTCCTTCTCTGCAACAACTTATTTCTTCTAGGTTACTCTTTCCTATGCTATTGTCTTATGGCATTTATTTTGCAACATATGGTGCAATTGCTAGTTATAAAAAAAATTAATATATAAATTAAATAGAAATACATTTGAAAAAAAAAACATGTAATAACATTTTTAATTACGGAGATTCTTTTTCATTTTACCATATCTCCAATTTTACCATGAAAATTGTTAATATGTAAATAGATTTTGTTACAAAACATAAATCAATATCATGATTTATCAATACTAATATCATAACTCATTTCATATAACAATTTTTTTTCAAATAACCAATTTAATTAAAATAACAATAAGAAAATAACTATTTTGAAAACCAATCTCAACCATTAATCAGTAAATACTACTAAAAATATTTTAAACTTATTATACATTTAATAATTATTAATAAATTAATTAAAATTTTAAAAACTTTATTCCAAATTAAACACCTATATAAATACAATTACACACTATAAACTGAAAATAAATATTAAAAAATATTATAATGATTTTTTTTTCCATTTAAAACTAAAATCTAACCAGGTTTAGGAAAAAGGCATAAAGGCATAGCCTGGTAAATTATATAATTACCGAAAGAAATAAACAACCTAAATCAATAAGATAAGGTTTATAGATGCAAATGAGCCACATAGCCATAAAACAAATATCTTAACTATGTACATGGTAGCATTATAAAAGTTCAACATGATTTGTAAATGCCATTGCCTTTTTAGAATAATTAATAACGATAATATTTATCGTTTATTATTTGAATATTTAAAAATAGAGAAGATTACAAATATTATAAAATGTTTAAAAATAATTTGGTTTAATTATTTATTTAATTTTTAATTAAATAATTATTAAATTAAAAGAAATTAAATAAATATTAATAAATCGATTTTAAATAAATAAAATTATAATTACATTTTTTAAAATAATACATAAGGAGATTTCCTAAATAAAAAATTATCAATATATGACATGTATTTAGAAAATGACATTCAGTAAATAAAAAATTAATTACATGTGATGTATGGAATATATATATATATATATATATATATATATATATATATATATATATATATTTTGTAAGTTTAGTACTATTTTTCTATTTTCTATTTATCAAAAAGATAAGCAAGTTGTAACAAATCAAAACTTGATGGCCTCAACCTATCCGAAGGAAACTAGGTATGTCGGCCATCCTAACGAGTTAAATGCCATCTATTATTGAAAAGTTTCAGTCTCCTAAAAATTGTTGTTTCCCTTCTACTATTCCTACCAGATTCTAACTGAAAATAGTAAATGCTATCCGCAAAAATCATAAAAGTTCAAAAAGAAATGATAAGTCAGTCATCTGAGGATTCAATCGGTGCTGGATCTTTGACACTAGAGCCCGACATATCTACTTGGTGCATAGTTTTCAGTTTCCACCCAATTCTTCCCAGACGAGTTGTAGCATAATGTTGATAGACTCGGATGTCCTGATTCTCCTTTTTGATGTCTTGCAAAATGAAAACTAGTTGGGGATCTCCTCCCATTTCCTAAAGGCTCATAACAACCTTGGCCAATACTCATTTGAGTGTCCAGTAAGTGTGGATGGACTGATGAAAAAGGGACAGTCTCCCTCTTGTATTCCCAGGGTCATTTGTAAAATCCATGGCTTCCTCTTATGTTTCTATCTCCTCTTCTTTGTGGTCATAATCTCTCTCCCAAACCTGAATGAGATTGTAGAATTGAGGGGGGTTATCTGTACTATATACATCAAAGAGGTTCTCCATAACCTCTTTTTTTTAATTTTCTAGCTCGCTTGCTAGATCCTGTAGTGTGTTTTAGAAGTTTTTGTTTCCCTTTTTCTCTTATCTGTTGCTTGGCAGATTGTCCTTTTACCATGTTTGTATTTCTACGTACAAGCCCTAGCCTGTTTTGTTGTAAATTATCAGACAATGAATGGAGAACACCTGTTTCTAATTTAAAGAAGCTTCTATATGGAAATAAAAAGTCAATAACCATTTGCATGTAGCAGTAAGTAGGGCCCACAACATTTATTTTCCTATTGAGGGTGGTAAAATTGAATATTTTGAGCTTAGATAGAGATAGGAGAAAGTTCTGGCGACGTAATGCCAAGACCCATAACTCATGAGGACAAGGGTGCTGACTAAATGAACATAGCAAACTCAATGAATAGAGGCTCCCATCACCCACCTGACTATTTCTAAGACCAGAATTTGAGACAAAGAGATGATCCCATAGAACCTATAGAGAGTTTGTTCTTTGACCAAAGAAATGAGGGATAATGCCATCGCAAACGCAGTTACCCAGGCGGTCCTGCATGGCCATGCATGCCATCTCATAAGCCTGAGATGCAGAAGCCCTCATACCTTTACTAATATCTAACTTGATATAATTATAAACCACACACAAGGCACAATCATAATTTAAGATTGTATGACAGGGAGTTCGAAAATAGGGATTGACCGCAGGGGTCGGGAAGATCAGAATGACTAAAGCATTCGACAATCGTCTTAAATAGAGGGAAATAAAACCAGAAAACTATAAATACCCTTGGTTATGGGACATGCAACCTACGAAACTTGACGGAAAATTATACCAGAAACTATAATTGAATAAACATCCATATTGATGGATCGCATGTAGACTCTTTAAAATTCGGTTTCCTCCTTCAAAATTAAGACAGGGAATAGGAGCACACGAATTGCACCACAGATAATCAATCCTGAAAACAACTGTGATACCAACCAAACAACTAACCTTTGTATTCATGTTAAGGAGATTCAACACATACTAGGTAACCAACAGGTGTCGCGAACCCTCAACCTTCTTCTTCACTACTCCTTCTTCCAATTCCCTCCCGATAATATTGCTTGCCTTTCGGCCCGCAGATTGCATTAACCCTTTTTGTCGTCAACGTTGTTTCCCAAGCCGTTCTGAAAACGTTAGTTGGATCCCAGCAAACTCGTCGGCATCCATTATGGTCCGTCGTGTGATCGTACCACCTACCATCATACTGTCGCCCTTATACCTGAGCGACCATGTGGTGCACACTGTCATGTGACACCGCATGTCTCCCATCTCCCTCCGCGTGGCACCCCCATCGGGGGTGATGTATGGAATATATTTCATTCATAATAGAGGTTTAAGGAAATTAGTGAACTATTTTATCTCATTAAAATAAATTGAAATGTTTTTTTAAGTAAATTTATGATAATTTTAAATGAATATTTTAATTAACTAAAATATACTTAAAATTTAAAAATGTGTTAATAATTTAAAATTTGAGATTTTATTTTATTTTTGATGTTTAAATTAACTATAATATATATATATATATATATATATGAAATTTAATCGGATCAATGGAATAAGAGGTAAAAAATCGTTTTTTATTTAATTGCAATTGAAAAAAATATTATGATAAATTCCTCCCCAAAATATTTGAAATTTCTACTATCGAACAATAAAAAAATAAATGGTGGAGAATGGATGGAGATAGTAAATTAATTTAGAGTCCATTTGTACAATGAAGTGAGAGAACTAATTTTGGTAGGGAGGATTTTATTATTGCAATGACTATTTTAACATATTTTTTTTTTCAAAGCTCCAATCTCATGGCTTTGGTTTTAACCCTATTGGATATAGAAAGATCCAAGCTCATGGCTTTGGTTTTTACCTTAGTGGATATAAAAATATCCAAGCTCATGGCTTTGGTTTTTCCTAGTGGATATGATGCAGGAGCATCAAGGGCATTTTTTTATTTGTAAATATGTTAGAAAGGGGGTGTGACAATTTTTAATATTTTATTAATTAATAAAATAGGAGAAGGTGAGGATTTTGTAAATATCCTTTTATTAATAAAAGGATATGAGAGAATTTGGTTAAGGATATGAAGGGATAAGATTCTAGATAATAGGTTTTGTTGAGATATTCTAGTGGTGTTGAGATATTAAGGGGATTGAGCATTAAATTAGTTCATTTTTAAAAAATTGTATAAATTCATCAAGCCTCAAAGGCATGAGGCGTGTGTGAGAGAGAGTGAGAGAGTGGTAGAGAGCTGGTTTTGAACAACCAAGGCTGTAAGCCTTTGGTAAATTGTAAGGGCCATCAATCTGGAATATCAGGCCAACAAGAGTTTGTAAGTAAATTGTTTTGATTTCAGATTATATATATATATATACATTTGGTGATTGATTGTGAAGTTATATTTATTTCTGGTTAAATGTATATATATGGTTGAGGAATTGTTTGTTGGAAATATCGACCAAAGAAAGGTGCAATAAAAGAATTTGTGAGGTTGATTTATGCGTACAAGCTAAAAGGATCGATATTCATATAACAATTGGCATCTGTGTTAAATAAATGAACTTATCTATGTCGAATGAGTGGTTATGTTAAATCGATCTGAATTTGATTGATAATGGAAAGAGGAGAGCGCCAGTAAATGTGAAAACAGTTATGCATACTTGGTGAGTATAAAAGGTGTTAAACCTTTGCATAAGGGGTTATTTTAATACATTTTAAGTTTGTAGTTTGGTGAAAAATCCTGTACGCAAAACTCTGTTATGTCAGGCTTATATATTTTTGAGTGATCGATAGCAGAAATTGCTATTCGTTGGTGCGTTGAGACCATTGTTGAACTGAATGGAAAGCGTTAAGCTGTATATGAACAGAGTACTTTTATATGCATTGATTTAAAGAAAAAATCCAATTGCTATATGACTGTGCGGTAATGTAGAACAGTAGCAGTTTTAAATCAATCTCATCTATGGAGAATTTGGATGCGCTGTTCTATGTGGATCAATATTGTAATTGTTAATTGCAGAAATCGATGGGATTATAATCGTTTGTAGCTTGTTGAAAGTTTTAAACAAAGCGCAGATTTCATTACAATTCAGTGGCAACAAAAGCGTGGAGTGAAAACGCTGGTGCAAAGGACGAGTTTATTATCAAAGGTGTTAGGACGGATTGATGATAGGTTGTATAAATCAAAAGCACTGGTATTGAGACAAACCAGTTCGAATCCAATGCAGATGTTGAAGCGCTAAACATGAACAAAGTAACGCAGGTAGGCACAACATTCAATTAGCAATTGTATTTATGTGTTGAGACTTTGAATTAGAGCGCTGACATGTTGAAGAAGTCAATATTGAATCTTGGTTTTACACGAATTACTGGTGTCTGAGGGACGCAGTAAGTCAATTTCTGAACTTTGTGGATATGTTGCTGAAATCGATTCCTCTAGTGGCATCGATTGGAGGAATTCTGTTCGATTAAATATGCTGTAGACAAGTGAATACAATTGAAGTCGATTTCAGGTCTATGTAATTCAGATTCAGAGAAATCGAATGTCAGTTTGAAGCGGCAGTTCGAATATTTAAGATCCAGTTTGGAAGCAGTGTCAAAGAATTGTGTCAGCGCTGAAGAATTGGGGAAATACAAGTCAGGCAAATTCGTTGAAGGCAGTGTTGGGTAAGCATGAAATTATATGAGTTTGGTTGGTTTGGTTTAAAACAGTGTCTAATTGAATATTAGAACATGGCACATTTGTTTGGTTGAAATCTGATCATGAAAAGAAATCCGATCTTAAAAGGCTCATGTACAAGATTGGGTTTTAGAATGAATGATGTTTATTTGATTTGAAGGCATGTAAACTGGGATTGGAAATGCAAAATTGTAAATTGGGATGATGTGTATAAACACATGTGCATGAATGATGTTTATGATTGAAGTTAAATGAGATTCCGAAGAAATGAATTTGCCAGAGATTGTGATTTGAATTTGAGCATTACTGAGCATCCATTCTTATATGCATTATATTTGAAGATCCTGGGTATTGCAGGGTCAGCCTGCATAATTTTTGGTATCAGAGCTGGCTCTGTATGAAAGTTTCTTAAGAAGTGTTGAAGACTGAATTTGAATCTATATTAAATCCTGTATGGAGAAGTAATTCTCGGTTATGTATTCAAACAGAATAGAATTCTGTTTTGATTGGTAAAATTTGATATGGGTTGTATGAGTGATTGACAAATTGCATGCGCTAAGTGCAGAGATAAATTATGATAGAAGATGTGCATGCAGACAAGGGATGTCAGATTCTAATCTGACAGTCAAAGCAAACCAGAGTACAGCTGAAGGAATGAAGAATCGTGCAGGTATTGTGTTTGTTTAATTTTGATTTGAGTTTCACTGACAAGAAATGGATTGAGGATTGATGGTTGCAGCAATGAAGTATCTCAGCAAAAAAGATCAAGGGATAGTAATGAAAGAAGCTGTTAATGATTTCTGAGTGGAAGAAACTCAGCAAAGAAGGAATTGTTGCTGACAGCTGAAGTTTGCCAGATAAAGCCAGAAGATTGGAAGAGAGGATCAGATTTTAAAATCTGATTGACAGTGGTTGAATATCGAGAATTTGTGCAGAGGAAACATAAAGATTTACTGGAACAGATTTGCAGGAATGATGAGATTCTGAAGGTAATTGAAATGCAGGTGAATGGAAGGACAAGATCAGATAAGGTAAGATGATATGGTTTTATTTGGATTTGAAGAATAGAATATTGTAGTCTTTGCATTGAAGTATTATTGCAACTCCCAAAAGGCAATGTGATTAGAATTGCTAACAGATAAAGGAAGCTGGTGAAAGTTTCTAAGTGAAAACATAGATGTGGCAGAACCTTGAGGAATTCTAATAAGAGATTGGATAAGGAGGACAGTTGTGAACAGGCAGATGAGTTGAAGCCTAGGAAGAGCAAAGAGAAGTGCTCAAAGGAGGTTCCGTAGATAGAGAACCAATTGCTTGCCAAAAGACTGAGTGAGGAGAGCTTGGTGAGGTAAGTGGCGGCAAGATAGGACTTGCTGCTGAAGTGGCTTAAGTGCAACTCATAGTAAAGTGAGTGAGAAACTCATAGAGATGGAAAGGATGATGACTAGTGACAGTCGTAACAGAGGTTCTGAAATAAACCACAACAGAGGACAAAAGAAGAAGGATGCCAAGAAAATTGGCATACAAAGACAGTTAAGCAAAGAGGAATATGAGAGGGAAAAGGCGAAGATAGAAGTTCAGCTTGAGGTGTTAATGGAGATGTTGCAAAGAAATGAGGTAGACCAGAAGCATGGTTATGTCATAAGAAAGAAGCTAAAGTGGCAGAGGCTACAAGAGAAGTGGAATCATCAGGTAAATATGCAGTTGGTGAAGGAACTAAGGGAACTTGAATAGGTTATAGATGCCAGACAGAGGATAGAGAAGCTCGAAAGAATTGAGCTACAGCAAAAGGAAGATTCTGAAGAAGATGTTGAAGTTTCGATATGTTACCCAGAAAGTGGACCATTACTTTTTGAAAGTGATGAAGAGCTAGAAGAGTTGAATCATATGAATGATTCGAAGCAGCCCGAAGACTTGATGACTGAAGCATCAATTAAGACCATAAGGTATTGTGATTTTAAAACTAATGATTTGTGTGTGATTGCAGGTTTGGAAGAAGATAGGCAATCTTTTGAAGTTGTCAAAGATGTGAAAGAGTACCTTCCAGAAGATGAAAGTTTTGAAGCATAATATGATAAAGAGGCTGGGAAAGAATCAATTCACTACAGTGGACAAATGCTGGAAGACATCAGTGAAATAGCTGATGAGAAGGGGAGACTAGCTGACAGTCTCAAGAGTTCTTTGAGTTTGGATCAGCATACTGATATGCTGACAGAAGAAGAGAAATCAACGCAACATACTGAAGTGTTGCTAAAGGGAAAAGAGGTACAGAGGCCTTATATTTTTTATTATAATGATTGTCTTATAATTGAAGATGTTGTTGCAGACGCTGGAACATATTTGGTACAAGTGGATAGCCAAATGGAGGAAGAAAAGGAAGAACAAGCAAGAATGAGAGTTCAACAATCAAGAGATGGAAACAACCAGCAAACAGAGGACATACTGGACAAAGAAATTGAGTTGATAAGGAGGTTAATGATAAAAACATCCCAGAGAAAGACAGCAGCAAGAAAGAAAAGGAGAGACAACAAGAGAAAGACTGTAGCAGACTTGGAAGGCAAAGCAAGTGGAGCACTACAACACAAAATATGGAAACCTGGAAGAAAACAGTAGATAACAACAGCAGTAAAGCAATTGACAAGCAAGGAAAGATTACAAAATAAAATTTGGGATCCAGGAGGAAATAATTATCCAGACTTATGACCAGGTGGTCATGAATTTTCTTACATGGGGAGTCTGATGCAAGAGCATCAAGGGCATTTTTTTTATTTGTAAATATGTTAGAAAGGGGGTGTGACAATTTTTAATATTTTATTAATTAATTTGAATAAAATAAGAGAAGGTGAAGATTTTGTAAATATCCTTTTATTAATAAAAGGATATGAGAGAATTTGGTTAAGGATATGAAGGGATAAGATTCTAGATAATAGGGTTTGTTGAGATATTCTAGTGGTGTTGAGATATTAAGGGGATTGAGCATTTAATTAGTTCATTTTTTAAAATTGTATAAATTCATCAAGCCTCAAAGGCATGAGGGGTGTGTGAGAGAGAGTGAGAGAGTGGTAGAGAGCTGGTTTTGAACAACCAAGGCTGTAAGCCTTTGGTAAATTGTAAGGGCCATCAATCTGGAATATCAGGCCAACAAGAGTTTGTAAGTAAATTGTTTTGATTTCAGATTATATATATATACATTCGGTGATTGATTGTGAAGTTATATTTATTTCTGGTTAAATGTATATATATGGTTGAGGAATTGTTTGTTGGAAAGATCGACCAAAGAAAGGTGCAATAAAAGAATTTGTGAGGTTGATTTATGCGTACAAGCTAAAAGGATCGATATTCATATAACAATTGTCATCTGTGTTAAATAAATGAACTTATCTATGTCGAATGAGTGGTTATGTTAAATCAATCTGAATTTGATTGATAATGGAAAGAGGAGAGCGCCAGTAAATGTGAAAACAATTATGCATACTTGGTGAGTATAAAAGGTGTTAAACCTCTGCGTAAGGGGTTATTTTAATACATTTTAAGTTTACAGTTTGGTGAGAAATCCTGTACGCAAAACTCTGTTATGTCAGGCTTATATATTTCTAAGTGATCAATAGCAGAAATTGCTATTCGTTGGTGCCTTGAGACCATTGTTGAACTAAATGGAAAGCGTTAAGCTGTATATGAACAGAGTACTTTTATATGCATTGATTTAAAGAAAAAATCCAATTGCTATATGACTGTGCGGTAATGTAGAACAATAGCAGTTTTAAATCGATCTCATCTATGGAGAATTTGGATGTGCTGTTCTATGTGGATCAATATTGTAATTGTTAATTGCAGAAATCGATGGGATTATAATTGTTTGCAGCTTGTTGAAATTTTTAAACAAAGCGCAAATTTCATTACAATTCAGTGGCAACAAAAGCGTGGAGTGAAAACGCTGGTGTAGAGGACAAGTTTATTATCAAAGGTGTCAGGACGGATTGATGATAGGTTGTATAAATCAGAAGCACTGGTATTGAGACAAACCAGTTTGAATCCAATGCAGATGTTGAAGCGCCAAACATGAACAAAGTAACGCAGGTAGGCACAACATTCAATTAGCAATTGTATTGATGTGTTGAGACTTTGAATTAGAGCGCTGGCATGTTGAAGAAGTCAATATTGAATCTTGGTTTTACACGAATTACTGGTGTCTGAGGGACGCAGTAAGTCAATTTCTAAACTTTGTGGATATGTTGCTGAAATCGATTCCTCTAGTGGCATCGATTGGAGGAATTCTGTTCGATTAAATATGCTGTAGACGAGTGAATACAATTGAAGTCAATTTCAGGTCCGTGTAATTCAGATTCAGAGGAATCGAATGTCAGTTTGAAGTGTCAGTTCGAATATTTAAGATCCAGTTTGGAAGCAGTGTCAAAGAATTGTGTCAGCGCTGGAGAATTGGGGAAATACAAGTCGGGCAAATTCGCTGAAGGCAGCGTTGGGTAAGCATGAAATTGTATGAGTTTGGTTGGTTTGGTTTAAAATAGTGTCTAATTGAATATTAGAACATGGCGCATTTGTTTGGTTGAAATCTGATCATGAAAAGAAATCCGATCTTAAAAGGCTCATGTACAAGATTGGGCTTTCGAATGAATGATGCTTATTTGATTTGAAGGCATGTAAACTGGGATTGGAAATGCAAAATTGTAAATTGGGATGATGTGTATAAACACATGTGCATGAATGATGTTTATGATTGAAGTTAAATGAGCTTCTGAAGAAATGAATTTGCCAGAGATTGTGATTTGAATTTGAGCATTACTGAGCATGCATTCTTATATGCATTATATTTGAAGATCCTGGGTATTGCAGGGTCAGCCTGCATCAGGATATAAAAAGAATTTAAGCATTTTTTTTATGATAATGGTTAACTACTATAGCCTTAAGGATTAAATACATTGATAATGAATTAAGATTTAAAATAGTAAAACTTTCTAAAAACACAAGAAATTGAAACACTTTCATATCAAGAGATAAAGTTGCAATATGCACTTAAGTATATTCTAAAATTTTCATGATAGATATTGTAGTGCATCTTGATAGTTCAAGACTTTATTCATTCTTGTGTGTCACTCCTCTCCATGGCACTTTTTAATTCAGGTTCCACCTTTTCATGCTCTTTCCTCGCAAGTTTATTAAGGATTTTCATCATTATATGTTTACTCCATTATCCTCTACATGCTACTTTGGTTTCTGGTCCTCCATCCCTATCCTGATTCTTGTGTTCTTGGGAGACTACCTCTCATCGGTTTCTCTCTGACATTTCCTCCCTTCCTAGTTGTCTATTGGACTTTTCTCTCGCTCCCTCTCTCGTTCCACTCCAATATTCCATGTTTTCATCCTCAATTTTGTTGTCTTTACCCCTATTTCAGCCTTATGGCTCTTTCCTTTGCTCACTTCCTCTTTCTTTGGCTTATCCTTGATAGAAAACTATATATTACAAATAAATGGAAAACATAAAATATGCGGAAACACAAACACAAAAAACATATAAAACAAGAGAGACATAGATATACGTGGTTAACCCAATTTGGGCCACGTCCACCTCGAACAACCAGTCCTTTTATATTATCCAACAAGATGAAGAGACACAACCTACAGCAGATTCGTTGTAATATCCTCTACTCTCTCTCATAGTCCCCTTTCTGTTTCTCGCTCATAATGCACATACAATACACAGCCGCAATATAATACCCTCATACAAAACAAGGGGTTGCCTTCTAGGGAAAAAAACACTACATTACACATAAATTCTACTGCCAGATCATCCACCTAATGAATGGCCCAAATTGACTATGAAATTACAATATTTTACAAGGCAATTTTACATCTTTTTTTAGCTTCGAGGGTGCTGCCCCCAAAACCCCCACCAGGGGACCGCTGGCCCCTGCACCCCTCGGCGTGGAGGGGTGTACAGTCTTCCTGGGGTATACATTCGGCTGAAACAAAGACCTCTAAATCAGGATGAAAATCAGGCTCCACACCCAACAATCCCTCCCTCCTCAGCCTCCCCTGCTATCACCCCCTTCTCCATCATGGTTCAGTGTCATTTGGTTATACTCTCATGTTGTTATAGAAGAGGTAGACATGGGGCGTTGTCTATTGATGCCAATAATTCCACCACACCTACAACATTTTCTTATATGCGGATTTCCAACTTGTATTGGCATTGTAATACCCCTACCTATTTTGATCATGTAAATATATGTACTCAACATATTAGGATGGTGAGACAGAAATAATTTTAACTATTAGGCTTGTGAGTCAGATGATGTATTATAGGGCCTACATGCCCATCTAGTTGCATCAGATACTTACATCTTAGTTTTGGCTAAGTGGCTAACAGAGCTACATTATAAATATTGTAAATTTGTACATATTTTCATAAAATAATAAGTTAAGGTTGGTTGTGGTGCCCACTCCATGAAACGAGTATGGGGGACACAACTTCAAGACAAAAAGGAAATATTTGGCTTTGGTGGAAAAGTATTAATTGGGGCCCACGTGACTTAAGTGAATGCCACATGGTTAATTAGGGCCGTGCATTTAAAAATGGTGTTGGTTTTGTTTATGATTCATTCATTCATTACTCAGTAACAAATTCAGGGAACTAAGTCTGGTAACTGATGTCTAGTGAGTCCTGAGGTTGGACTCTAGAACTGGCTAGGGTGTCGTTATTAAGTTAACCATGTCAAAGGGATGTGTTTGGTTTTTATGTGAACTCTAAAGTAGCTTCGAGAGCTCAGGGGTTGTGAGGGTTTTTTGGCCCTAAAAATGGATTGATGCCATGGAGTTCTAGTGGGGAACTCGATTGGATATAGTTGGAGATTCCTGGTTGGGCTCTTACACCGACTGAGTCCCCACTCAGTTGGAGATAATAGAAGATTCTTGGTTAGCCTCTTGCACCAAATAAGGGATATGTTTGGTTGGGTTGTTTAACATTTGAACACCGGGCAATAACAATGATCTTGGAGTAACAGACAGAGAGTGTTCTGGCCAACCATAAGTTGATATGGAAGGTAGGCACTGTCAAGGGTTTCAGTTTGCATTACTTGGGTGTCGATCAATGGGACATGAGCCTATGAATGGATGCAAAGGCTATTGGAGTTGGTGTTGTGGCCTATGATTTATTTTTCTATTTTTTATCAACTATTGCCTTTGGAGTTGTTGTCCGAGCTCGGGGATGACCTGTGGCTGAGCTTGTTGTAACATTTTTTGGTTTTGATAAGTTAGCATTGTAGAAGAAAATAAAAAAATTAAAAATGTCAAGTTTGGATATGAATAGATCAAAAAATAAAATGTTAGGACTCATGACAAAATAAATTATTCATATTAGAAAATGTTAGGATTAGATGCTCTAAAAAATGAAGGCAAAAGATTGAAAATGCTAGGCATAGTTTCAAAGCAATAAAAGAATACATTGCTTAGTTTCAATAAAAAAGAAAATAAAGTTGTGTGCAGATTGTTAGTATGCCACAAACAAAATATTTTTTTTTGGTCATACAATTTAAACCTGATTCAGAATTTTTAAATTTATGCATTAGATCAAGAGATTTAGTGGTTTCTTGTTCAAATGTGCCAAAAATTAAATTAAGGATCAAATTAGGTTTAATTATGGTAATCTCTTTAATTAAGAGGGTAATTAATTTTTAATAAAGCATATATTTGACTTATCCAAAGTCTGCAAGCGACAAATTTTTTTGTCGTGTTGTGATTAATAATTGAGCAACTTTTAATGGTGGATCTCTTCCCTGCCCAGATCAACAACGGGGAAGCCTTTTCGTACCCACTTTGTCTATTACTCAAGGGGGGGTCCGAAAAGTTGTTTTCCAATGGTGGGCCCCTTACTTACGTGTCACTCCCATAGAGCTTCGCACCCCCCCCCCCCCCCCCTCAAAACCACTTACTACCGCCTAGCCCCTCTGAAATTTGCTTTCCTCCAGCCAACAGTTTGATTCTCCTCCATTGAGTGGTTCTCGACGCCAAATCAATTGCTACCACCTGTGTAATTCCATTACACCCCACTCCATTATCGTTGATTCATTCATTTTCACCACCAACATCTCTTGTATCGTTAGCCATTAAGCCTCTATGCTCAATTCCCTAACATTCACCACCCATAACCGTAATTCAAGCATGCTATAAATAAATGAATCCCATTTCTTTCACCACCTTTGATTCTTTTTATATCTTTTTTGAATTGCAGGTTTATAGAGAACGTAAATTTAGTTATAGTTCATCCATCCATCACTCTGTTAGACATAATTTCTTTTGCAAAGATTTCCCCTTCATATGTTATCAGCATAACAGACACGTTTCCCTTTTCTTTTTCCTCTGCAGGTAAAATGGCCCCTAAAGGAAAAACTTGAAAACTAGTTGTTGAAGAAACCCCTTCTGTGTCTCCCCCGGTTGATCTTGAGCATGTCCCTTTGGTTGATTCATTCTTCAAAATCATAGACACAGAATGTGAATTCGAGCTTTATGAATTTCACCTGTGGCTAAAACAAAAATATTTGGATCTACAGGATGATGTCAAACAATGGGAGTCCCTATTACCTTTATATGCATTCCCTCATACCCATGAATTCCCTGACCTAGTCACCTGGTGTCAAGCCAGGTATGATCCCATCAAAAGGATAGTGGTAGCTTAGAATGGAAACATTATGATTCTATCACTCCAAAGACCATTAACCAGATGTTGTTGATCCCACAGAGTGATTCCCTTGGCCTTTTCTCCCAAGCTACTCTCATGGAGTTATACCATAAGCTCACATTTCCTTAGAGAGCACAATTATTTGAAACATTCCTTCTTGATGATGCTAAACTTCCAAAGAAAAACCCTCCTTATCCATCCTCCATGTTCCCTGAAGCTTCGAGACATATCATTTCCTTAATTTATTGTTTATTAGGCTATCCAAATGACAGAACAGTGGATGAGCCGATTCTTGGTTACTTTTCCATTTTCTCTAAATACCATCAGCCTACATTCATGTACAATTACAACCAAGTTTTGGCTGTTAATATGCATGAAAAAATGATGAAATTAACAACTCAAGGAATGTTTAAGTACACTTCTGTACTTATTCATATGTTTCTGTTTCAGCAGGGAGATTCATTGCCAATCACATTGCACAAGCAAGATGATCAAGTTGTAAACCAGTCAGTTATTCACTGGACTCAGTTGGTCAGATATATTTCAATAGATTTTTATTTTTCATATTTAATTGATTCCTTCATCCATCCAGTTGCCCAAATTCTAAGCAGCCAGAATGAGCCCAGAATTGGCCAAGACATCAAAAGGATTCTTCACTTAAGTGATCAGGTTAAAACTGGAGACTAGTGTTTGTAGCATAATTACATAGAGATTCAGGCTTATGGCTTTGAACTGGCACCTTATAAACTGCCCAAATATGTTCCAATGAGAATTTTCTATTTGGAATATTTTAGACAGATGACTAACATAGATGAATTTCACTTTGTTTCGGGAAAGAGAAAATCACAATTCAAGATCAAATCTAAAATAGGTTCTTTCATATGTAATACTATATCAGCAATGATCCAAATTTATGCAGGAACGCAATAATACACAGAAATAAACATAAACACAGAGATGCAATGGGAACAATATCTCATTTCATTAATATCAAATAACATAAATATGCTTACAGATATAATGGAAATAAACTAGCTAGGGTGTTAGTAGCGTATCTCTGAGAAGAGATGTGGAAGCTACATGCCTCTGAACTATGTTACAATGAGTCTCAGAGGCCTATTTATTATTGAGAAACAATGGAAAACCCTAAACATCCAAAAACCTAACCCTAGGAGATGAAGCGCCAAAACTGTGGGCCCCGTTTGGATAAATTGGTACATCAATCTTCTCGGGGACGTAACTTTGGCATACGATCTCTGTTTAATGCGCTCAATACCTTGTTAGAAATATCTATCCGAGGAATAAAAATTTTGAGTGAGAAAAATTAATTTATAGACCCATGTTGCTGCCTATTTTTTCCAAGAAACGTCGTTTAGGGCCTCAAAACGGCTCCGGAAGTTCAGGACCCGAAAAAATGCTAAAAACAGTAAGTTGTGATGAAACTGAAAAATCGAAAGAACTGATGGCAGGGGTTCAAATGGAATATTTGGGTGGCCACCAATATCCACCTGGATCATTAGGGCCTCAAAACGGCTTCAGAAGTTCAGGAATCGAAAACCTACTAAAAATAATAAGTTGTGATGAAAGTGAAAAACTGAAAGAACCGATGGTGGGGGTCCAAATGGAATAGGTGGGTGGCCACCAATATCCACCTGGATCATTCCTCCCCCCTTAGGAAGCAATATTTTCCATTGCATTGAGATCCTCCATGAGATGAGGCAAATTCTGCTAAACTGGGTATTGGATTTGTCGAAGATGTCATGGACCCGTGGGTGGACATGCTAGATGCGTTTAGTAAATTTATTTTCTTTATCCACCTCAGACAGTACATGTGTGGATTCTATCTATATGGTCACATGAGGTATGGAAATATCAGGCGGCGGTATGACTGGGGTCAGAGTAATGGAGTGCTTGACCTAACAGTGTAGAGGAACCTCTGTGGGTGAAGAGAAAATGTCCTCATATTTCTCCATGCCATTGTCTATCTATTGTTTCCATGCATGGGAGCTATGGCCACAATATTATTCTTTCCTTGTGGGTGAATGGTAATGAAAATAAATTTCCAGGTTTTGGAAACAATCTTACTGCATTATTTTGTAGTAGTCAAAGAGATGGCAGGAGGCAGTACTACCTCTGGTATCTTGTACAAGTTATTTCCTAAAGTAATAATAATGACAAGAGGCCTAGAATCATACACAGCATGTACCCTCCACAAGTATGGTTTTCCCAATAATACATCAGACACATCAAGAGGAGAAACATCACACAGTACCTCATCTGTGAATGGCTTGATGCTGTACAGAAGGTGGCACTATTGGCGGATGCAGAGATCTCTTCCTTCGTGAAGCCACCCAATGGTATACGACTGTGGGTGTGCTATGGTCGGTAGGCCGAGCTGCTTCACAACCTCTTCTGAAATGAGGTTCTTTTGGCTTTCGCTATTGATAAGGAATTGCAGTGGAGAACCCTTCACCCAAATCTATGAATGGAAGAGGTGCTCTCCCTCCTCTGGATTTTGTGGTGGAAAAAATGGCATTGGGATCCAAATCAATGATCTGCTTCCCTTTTTCATTTCCCTTCTCTGGTTTTGACTCAGGATTAGAACATGCATATGATTCGAGTGCCTTTAGTTCGGCCACCAACGACTATTTGGCCCAACACTCATTTGTGCTGTGAGTGGGGCTGTTATGAAATTCACACCACTTCCCTATGTCCTTATTTGGATTTGTGGTGTTGTTCCGAGTCGCCCCGCTTTGGACTTGCCCCTTGTTCTGCGTTCGGGGGCGCCTTCCCTGGCTTAGGATTCGCGTATCCAAAGAATCGCTTCTTTTGCTTAAATTTATACTTGATCTTGGCGGCATAGCGATATGCCATGCCAAGCGATGTAATGTTGAGGAACTCCATTTCCTCCTAAATGTATTTGTGTAGACAACTATGGTACTTGAGCACCAAATTTCTCTCCAAATCTTTAATACCCATCTTTGTGCATAGGGTATGGAACATAATCGTCAGTTCATGCACATCTTGATCCCTTTTCTGCCGAAACGTGGTCCATTGGATGTACTTGTCATCATAGCTCCCCATAGGGTAATATTTTTCCTTGATGCCATATTGGAATGAATTCTAAGTGGGTGCAGTGGAGAACAAAGAGGGTTCCCTCTCATCCTTTTTCTCGCAGTAGGTTTCCCACTAGTCTTTGGCATGGGGGGCAACTTTGAGGAGTGCAAAAATAATCTTTTATCAGTCGGAGAAACCATGGACCGAGGAATACCCTTCCAGAAAATTCAACCATATATCTACAACGTATACATCTATTTGGCCTTCAAATACAGGAATGTCAAAATTGACTTGTACTTGGAAAGGAGCGGTGCCTCCAAAGTGGCTGCTGGATGTAGATGTGCCGCTGGTGGGCGGTCGTTGAAGGATTTGGGAAAAGTTGTCCATCATTGTGTTCCTCTGTTTCTCGAGGGCCTCCTTGAGCAATATTTTGATAGGATCTCCTTCTCTCTCATCTCTCTTTTCTTCCACCATGGGAGGTCGTCAGGGTTTGCGAGGCTGATTTTGCAAGGGTTCAACCAGATCGAGCCCTAACTCCTTATACCTTGACCTTGATGGGGACATGCAAAGAAAAAAAGAGAAAGATGTACGTAGGAATGAAATAATACATATAAATAAACATAAACACAAAGATGCAGTGGAAATACTATTTCATTTCATTAATATCAAATAACAAAAATATGCTTACAGACATAATGGAAATAAACTAGCTAGGGTGCTGGTAGTGTATCTCTGAGAAGAGGTGTGGCAGCTATAGGCCTCTGAAATGTGTTACAATGAGGCTCGAAGGCCTATTTATTGTTGAGAAACAATGAAAAACCCTAAACATCCAAAAAATTAACCCTAGGAGATGAAGTGCCAAAACTGTGGGCCCCGTTTGGGTAAATGAGTACATCAATCTTCCCAGGGACGTAACTTTGGCATACGATCTCCGTTTGACACGCTAAATACCTCGTTAGAAATATATATCCAATGAATACAAATTTTTAGTGAGAAACATCTATTTATAAATCAATGTTGCTTCTGATTTTCCCAAAAAACGTTGTTTAGGGCCTAAAAACGGCTCTGAAAGTTCAAGACCCGAAAAACTGCTAAAAATAGTAAGTTTTGCTGAAACTGAAAAATTGAAAGAAATGATGGTGGAGGTTCAAATGGAATAGGTGGGTGGCCACCAATATCCACCTGGATCATTAGGGCCTCAAAATAGCTTCGAAAGTTCATGACCCAAAAACCTGCTAAAAATATTAAGTTGTGCTGAAAGTGAAAAATTGAAAGAACCTATGGTGGGGGTCCAAATGCAATAGGTGGGTGGCCACCACTATCCACCTATATCAAGTAGGGATTGAATCATATGCCATCCTCAAAAGGATGAATTTCCATCCAAGCTTCACTTGGTCTTATGATCCTTTCAATGTCATTTCAAACTTAAGGGTTGAGTCGAAAAAAACTCCATAAAATCATACACCAAGGCCTCAAATTGAGAAGTTTATGAACTAGGATCAATGGGCAGATAATACATTGTAGGAGGCAGGGGAGAAAATCCTTTCTATATCCAATCTGCAAAATCCAATTTCTTAGGACAAGTAGTAGAAAAGATCAACGAAGGAAACATCAACTTCTGCAAACATTTCCAAATAATTCATACTTCAGCAACATAAGAAGAAAACTAATTTTAATATATCTACAGAGATGAGCCAAAAATAACCAGAAATAATTAACTTGGGAGATGCAGAAGTATCTACAACAACAGAGGGAATCATTCCCAATACTCCATCATCTTATTCAGCTTCTCATGAAGAGCCCATGGAGATCATTCAATCAACTGGGACCAGTGCATAAGATGATTAGAACATTTTATCTAAATTTTTAGAGATCAAATAGAACAATGAAACCTTAAAGGCCAATGTTTACAGTCAGTTTTAGATGCAGAATTCCACATCACAACACAGGTTGCTGACATCTTTTGACAGTGAAAAGGGAAGGATGTAGATGGATTTTCTACAAGCCCAAGTCCCTTTTCCTAAAGCTCCATCTGATTATAGGAAAAAAATTTCTCATTTGATTGAAATCAGATTCATCCCATAGATCAGATGGACATGCACAAACAGTCTGGAGAGATGCTTTTCTCTACCATAACTAACACAACCAGGACATTGTCCAAGTTGAGAACAACCTTGTCAAATATATAGTCACAACTCAAGATAGAAAACCTTTCCTCTTTTTCTAAACAAAATAATTTAAAGTCTTTAGAAGATATTGTAATAAAGATTGGGTATGACCCCTAGGATTGTAAAGTTGTAGAAGAAATTTTAAAGAAGAAGAATGCAGATATTGTAGTGCTTCGAAAGTACCTAAAATTGCCTTCTACAGAAGACTCCCAGACCAAGGAAATAAAGGAGAGTGAACATAATAGAGAAGAGATGCTCAAAATCATCATTGAGCCAAACATTCAGATAAAGAAGATGAAGGAACAAATTTAGGGATTGCTTGAAGAGAAAAAAACAATCAAATCAGCTTGTTGTGATCCTATTTTCATTAGTTCCTATTGTAGTTGCAGGTACACATCCAAGCTCTTCATCAACATCAGTGGAATCTACATCAACATCAGGTGATCCAACTAAGATTTTGCAGGATTTGACTTTACAGAAGTAGGAGAATGAAAAGCTTCTGGAGAAATTCAGAAACTTAGAAGCTCAGAAGATAAAGAATGACACCCTGTACATGGAAGAGATGTAGAAATCTCATAGATAAGTTTTTCTAGTATTCATTTCATTTTTTTTTCCTGCATATATTTGATTTTTATAAAGATAAGTAGGTAAGAGAAAGTTGTGTTTTAGTCTATCTTAAATCCTCTGAAGTTATAATCCATTTTAGAGATTGAATTATTGAACTATATGTTTGTATAAGTCCCTCTATATCAATTAATTGTCAGTAATCTTCATAATGTTAAATATATTTTTCTAAGTTGTAAACATTGTTTGATAGTCTTTCATACTTATGATATATTAAAAATTCAATCTAAATATTTAACTAATCATATTTTCTTACAGTTTTTGCCTTCACATATGCAAAATTAAATCATTGTTTTGAAGTAAAGCAACAACCATTTTCTTAATAGTTAATACTTTCAAAGGTTTAAAACATCTGTTTGTATTTTCTCAATACATTTGTCATCCAAAAATCCATTTTAAAAGAAACAAAATATTTTAGATTCTCTGGCATGATTAATCGACCTAGAATTATCTTAGAGGACAACAGCAGACTAACGCCATTGTCGAGGATACAAAATTCGATCAATTTTCCTTGGGACAATGATATTCCTATTCCTTTAAAGGTTAATAAAGGACTATTAAGGTTAAAATCTTTCACCTGGCGACTTCACAGAACCCAAAGTTGGCTCCTTTAAGACATACCAGGTCTCACTCTAATTCAGAGATTTTTTTACCCTTGTCAGATCCAGAGAGTTTGGCAAGATAAGCCTCTTTAAGAAGAAGACCTAAAACCCCTTATTCTTCCATTCCTCCTCTACCGGAGGCCACCTCAGTCCCTAATCCTTTTATATCTGGATCCATTCCTTTAAATTTAGAAGATCTACCACCTCGGGTACATGAATTGATTTCTAAAGGAGTTGATTTCCAATTTTCTATTTTGGTACATTCATTAGAATAATATGAAGTACCTAAAGTCCCTTCTGATTCTCCCATATCGGAACAGAAATTGGATTTTTATTTTATTGAATTCAAACCTAATGATTTCATTTCTCCAACCTCTTATTCTTTTCCATCTACTTCTACTTAACCAGAATATATTTTCTCCTTATATTCAAACCCTTTATTTGAACATAAAGAAGGAGAATTAGAGGTCCAAAAGTTGTTTATTCGTACACCCTTGAGGTATTTTAGGAGATATTCAACTTTACTTCTTCCACCACCTTCTTTTTCCCCAGCTCAAAGTCCTCTTCATATTCATCATTAGAATAATATGAAGTACCTAAAGTCCCTTCTGATTCTCCCATATCGGAACAGAAATTGGATTTTTATTTTATTGAATTCAAACCTAATGATTTCATTTCTCCAACCTCTTATTCTTTTCCATCTACTTCTACTTAACCAGAATATATTTTCTCCTTATATTCAAACCCTTTATTTGAACATAAAGAAGGAGAATCAGAGGTCCAAAAGTTGTTTATTCGTACACCCTTGAGGTATTTTAGGAGATATTCAACTTTACTTCTTCCACCACCTTCTTTTTCCCCAGCTCAAAGTCCTCTTCATATTCATCACAAGGTATGGCTAGTTTTTAGCCTATTGTTCAAGAAATATATGCTACTATACAACTTTCAAATATACTAAATAATTTTCCTGATGGATATGAAACACCTTCCAAGGTTTAACGGGGAAACTGGTTTATCTTTTGAATACCATTTAGCAACATTCTTAGACTTTGCTAACAAAATGAATATCGAACATGAGAATGTATATATGAGATTTTTTGTTCAATCCTTAGAAGGAAATGTTAGGATCTGGTTTAGATAATTGAGGGAACACTCTATTCGAATTTGGGAAGAATTAACCACTATATTTAAGAATCAATGGGGTGTTAAAAAGAATCCTCTCTATTTTCTGACATAATTTGAAGAACTCAAGAGAAACTATGGTGAACCATTATTTGATTTCATTAAGAGATTTAACAAACTTTATCATAAAATTCCTGCTAATTGTAAAACACTAGTAGCAACAACAAAGTTTAGGTTTTCCAAGGCCTTTGAAGATGAATTTGCAATCATGCTAAGGGAGAGAACATATCATACTTTAGAAGATATGCAAACCAATGCCATTGAAGTTGAAGCTAATTGATTTTC
Organism: Pinus albicaulis; assembly: GCA_034641835.2. Classification (NCBI taxonomy): domain Eukaryota; kingdom Viridiplantae; phylum Streptophyta; class Pinopsida; order Pinales; family Pinaceae; genus Pinus; species Pinus albicaulis. Next base: position 95,083,571 of record CM076577.1, read on the forward strand.
TTTAGCTAAGCTTAAAGCTAAAGCTGAAAAGGCTCAGTGGAAAATGAAATCTAATCAAGAAGCTACTTCTTCTTCTGAATCTAAAAGTGAAGATCAAAAGATAGATGAGATAAAATAATTACATAGGAACCTTTCTAATATAATTTATAAAACTGAAACTCAACCTAGAACAGTTCAAAAAACTGTTGCTAGACCTCAAACTCAAGATCAATTTAAGAAAGTTCCTTAGCTTCAAATTATTCAAAGACCTTGTAATGATCAACAAATTCCACCTCCTCTGTTGATTGATGATTAACAACCTGATGATAGTACAATTCTAATCACATAGGATATCAACAACCTTGAAAATACATATGTTCAAATTGTTATTGTCCCTATCCCTAAAAATAAAGCATCCCAAGAGGATCAAGAAAATTCTCAAGTGTCTAAATATCAATCTTTCTTCGAATTCTTAATTAATGAACTAAATAGGAGGTATGATTTAAGACCAAGGGAAGGGCGGAAGGCCTCCCAAAAATATTGTTATAATTGAACCACAAATTAAATCTATTGAAACCCAAACAGCCACAATCCAACCTTTAAATCAGCCAATTGATACAAATTCAATTGATAAAACTGTTTTAACTACTTTTAATGTTGAAAATGAATTAGATAAAGTCAAAATTCGCATCCCATTATCAGAACTTTCAAAGAACCCTGGATACAAAAATCAAGTTACAAAATGGATTCAAAACTCAAGTGTGGATGTTGAAGGGGATGTGATTAGTCTACAAGATGAAAAACCCTCAGTAGTATTTGGTCCAAGCACTGACATGATAGACGACACAATCCACCTTTTTATGTTACTTTGAAAGAACATGATTCTTTTATATATAGCTGCATGTTATATTCTAGAGCCTCACATAATCTTATGCCAAAGGTTATTATGGATCAATTAAATTTGGAAATTACTCGATCTTACCATGACCTATATATTTTTTATTCCAAAAGGGTACCATGTCTAGGACTCATAAAAGACTTAGTGGTAACCTTAGCCCAAATACTTGTGAAAAGTGTAGTTTTGGACATTTTAGTCATTGATATACCTCCTAATTTTGGAATGCTTTTATCATGATCTTGTTGTGCTAGGCTAGGAGGAAGTCTCCAAATGGATATGTCTTTTGTTACAATTCTTGCATATGGGGGTGAAAACCTTAGTTTATATAGGGAGGTCAGATTCATTCATATTTTTTGCAAAGAAGATCAAGCTAGAAACCATCCCATATATGCATTTGACCAATATTTTGGTTGTTTCCAATTATCTTCAAATAATTTGTAGAATTCTCAACTTAAAATTGAAGATGTTGTAGAAACCCCAAAAATTGTCAAAACTGATATTTGGAAACTTTATTTTTATGGGTATTTTTCTAAAGATGGAGCTAGAGTTGGTGTTGTTTTAATTTCACCAGAAAAATAAAACATAACTCAATCCTGCATCTTGATGTTACTAATAATGTTGCAGAGTATGAAGCCTTTCTTCTAGGTTTAGAGCTAGCTAGAAGTCTTAAAGTGCAAAACCTAAGTGTTTTCAATGACTCTGAACTCATAGTTAGAAAAATTAGGAATCTTTGCCAAAAAATCATCCAAGACTTAGGTATTACAAAAATGAGGTTTGGGATTCAATGGAAAACGTATTTCATTCAATAATATTACAACTATCCCTAGAAATGTGAATAGTCATGCAAACTCCCTAGCTATTTCAACTAGTTCATTTAAAATTCTAGATAAAATGCAATTGCAATATCAAATTCAAGTCAAATATAGGCCATCTATCCCACACAATCTTAAATACTGGCAAATATTTGAGTATGATGAACAAATAAAATATTTTCTACAGGTTATTGATGAATTCTCTATTTTGCAAATTGAAGAAGATCAATCAGATATGAATGAACTTAATAAAGAAAATCAAAATTATAATTTAAATTCAAAAATGGCTTACCATAATATCCTTAAATTGTCAAACAACTTCATTCCCAAACGTTTGGTCCCTCTAGAGAAGTTATTTGACCAAAATGATGTTCCCAAGAATCCACTATCAAATTCGCCTAAAGAGGATATTGAAGAATATAATATTGGAACCCCTGAAAATATCAAGAGCATTAAAATCTATTCATATCTACCTCAGGAAGTAAAAAATGAATATTTGAAACTTCTTAGAGCTTACAAGGATGTTTTTGCTTGGTCTTATGCTGAATTAAAAACCTATGATACATCTCTCATTGAGCATAAAATTCCATTAAAACCTGAAGAAAAACCATATAAACAAAAATTAAGAAGAACCAATCTAGTCTTACTCCCAACAATAGACAAAGAACTTAAGAAGTTACTTGATGCTCAAATCATAGTTTCATTAAGCTACTATGATTAGGTAGCAATTTAGTTCATGTTAGGAAGAAGAATGGGGAAATCAGACTTTGTGTAGACTTTAGGAACTTAAACAAATAATCCTTAAAGGACAATTACCCATTACCCAAAATGGATATGTTGCTTCAAAACGTTTTAGGTGTAAATAGACTTTCAATGCTTGATGGTTTCTCTGGATATAACCAGATAATGGTGAGTCCAAAGGACAGAGAGAATACTTCTTTTAACACTCCTTGGGGTACATTTATGTATGCCAGGATTCCCTTTGGATTTAAAAAATCTGGAGAAACATTTCAGAGAGCTAAGGACTTAGCTTTTGTGGGTAAGAAAAACAATTTTTTTGTTATATATATTGATGACCTTACTGTATTTTATAACTCATATAAGAAACATTTAAAACAATTGATGGGGTTGTTGACAGGTGTAGAAAATTTGGGATATCACTCAATCCCAAGAAGTATTTGTTTGCTATCAGAGAATAATTTCTCGGCCACATAATTTCTAAGGAAGGAGTGGTGATTGATCCTAAAATGGTTTCGGCAATCCAACCACTTTCATTGCCAAGGAACAAGAAGGAGATACAAGCCTTTCTTGGAAATATTAACTTCCAAAGGAAATTAATTCCAAACTATGCTGAAATTGTTAAGGATATCACTGATATGTTAAAGAATAATCAGGAAGTTAAGTGGACAATACTTACTAGATATGGTTTTTTGCAGATTAAGAAGGCCATCTATGAAGCCCCAACTCTTGCCAACCCTGATTATTTTGAACCCTTTAGCATATTTTCCTTTGCCTCTTAAACCACTTTAGTTGTTGTCCTTTTCAAAAAGAATGAAGATGGTGATGATCAACCTATAGCCTTTTTCAACAAATTAATGAGAGACGTAAAACATAAGAATTAAATTATTGAAAAACAAGTTTATTCCTTAGTCCAAGCTTTAACGTCCTTCAAAATTTATGTCCTTCACTCAACCATTACTGCTTATGTTCCCAATAGTGTTGTTAAAACTGTCCTAACTCAACCGGACACTGATGGGAGAAGAGGAATATGGAATACCCAAATTATTTAATTTGATCTTAGTATCAAAACTGCAAAGTTGGTAAAAATTCAAGGTTTGGCTAAAATTTTAGCTGAATCTAATTGTAAATTTTTGGGGATAATTTTTTTTTTTGAAATTTTAGAGAAGACTCCACAAGAAACTTCTCCAAAATTTCAAGAGGAGAATATACAAGAACCTTCTCTAAATGCATAAGGGGTGAATCCAAAAGAACCTTCCCAAGATTCAGAAGGGAGTAATACACAAGAACCTTCATCTTCAAATCAATCAGTCCCCGTTCATATTGATGAAAAATTCTTATTGTCGGAATGGTATTCTGATATTGTACATTTTCTTATTAACTTTGAGTGTCCTAGTCAATTTTCAAGGAATCAATGTAAGACACTAAATTTAAAGGCTGTAAAGTACTGTATCATCAATGCAAATTTATACTAAAAGGATCCACTCAATATCCTTTTACTTTGCTTGACAGAAAGTGAAACAGAAGGAATTATTGAAGAGTTTCATGCAGGAATATGTGGTGGACACTATTCCTAGAGAGATACAACATAAAAATATTGAGAGCAGGATTCTATTGGCCTACTATGTTTTCATAAGCAGTAGAAAAGGTTAGGAGCTGCATTCCATGTTAATTTTTTGCTGGAAAGCAAAAACTAGCAGCACTTCCTTTGATTCTAGCATTAGTTTCAACACCTTTCTTATAGTGGGGATTATATTTTATAGGGGTAATTCATCCAACATCAACCAACCAGCATAGATGGATACTAATTGCAACAGATTACTTTACCAAATAGGTAGAGGCCATTCCAGTTAGAAATGCCACAAACATTGTAGTCATCAAGTTCATTGAAGAAAACATTATGTCCAGATTTGGATGTCCTCAGCAGATAGTAACTGATAATGTAGCAGCATTTAGTAGTGCGAAAATGATTGAATTTTGTCAAAAGTATCAAATCTTGTTGCATCATTCTACTCCTTACTATCCATAGGGAAATGGTCTAGCAGAGTCATCAAACAAGAGCCCGGTCAAGGTAATCAATAAATCATTATAATATCATAAGAAGAATGGGGACATTCAACTCATTTATGTAGTTTGGGCTAACATGATATCTCCGAAAAGATCTACACGCAAATATCCATTTCAGTTGGTTTATGGTAAAGAAGCAATTTTTCCTACAAATCTAGCTTTCCTTGTTTTAAATTTTTTACAAGAAATGAAGAACCTGATGATTTTTCTAGGAAAATCAATCAGATCATTGAACTAAATGAAGATAGGGATGAAATTCAATAGAATCTAAGGAAATACTAGAACAAGATGAAAAGTCTCTTTGATAAAAAAGCTAGAGAAAGATATTTCAGGGAAGGAGATTTAATATTGAGATAGGATGCTAGGAGAGAAGAAAGAGGAAAACATGGAAATTTTGACAACCTCTGGTTTGGGTCTTTTAGTATTGCAGAAGTCAAGTGTAAAAATACTTTCATCTTGCAGAACTTGGAAGGACAATTTTCTTCATTTCCAGTCAATGGAAGATACCTGAAGCACTACATCCATTACTGAAGATGCAAAAGAGTGATTCACATTCATCATTGTATATATACCAGTTTGTTTTATTTTCAAGTATGTTGTTTTTCTAAAAAAATACTCCATTAGCCCGAGGATAAGGAACATGGATCTACTTGTTCTCTGCATCCTACAGGAGGAATCAGTCCCTAGTTGGAGCCAATGCTGTAACATTTTTTGGTTTTGATAAGTTAGCATTGTAGAAGAAAATGAAAAAATTTAAAAATATCAAGTTTGGATATGAATACATTAAAAAATGAAATGTTAGGACTCATGACAAAATACATTATTCATATAAGAAAATGTTAGTATTAGATGCTTTAAAAAATGAAGGAAAAAGATTGAAAATGCTAGGCATAGTTTCAAAGAAATAAAACAATAAATTGCTTAGTTTCAATAAAAAAGAAAATAAATTTGTGTGTAGATTGTTAGTATGCCACAACCAAAATATTTGGTTTTGGTCATACAATTTAACCATGATCAAGAATTTTTAAATTTATGCATTAGATAAAGAGATTTAGTGGTTGCTTGATCAAATGTGCCAAGAAATGAAATTAAGGATTAAATTAGGCTTAATTATGGTAATCGATTTCATTAAGCGGTTAATTAATTTGTAATAAAACACATATTTGACTTATCCAAACTCTGCAAGCAACAAAAAAATTTGTCGTGTTGTGATTAATAATCGAGCAACTTTGAATGGTGGATCTCTTACCTGCCCAAATCAATGATGAGGAAGCCTTTTCGCATCCCCCTTGCCCATTTCTCATTAACGGCGAGGAGGGGGGAGGGGGGGTCTGAAATTTTTTTCCAAAGGTGGGCCCCTTACCGACATGTAAATCCCATAAATCTTCACACCTCCCCCACCCCACCAAACCCGCTAAAAACCACTTATTTCCACCTACCCCTTCCGAAATCCACTTTACCCCCGATGAATTTTTTTACTCCCTCCAACAGTCATTTAACTCTCCTCCACTAACCGTTTCTCGATGCTAAATCAATTTTTTCCACCTATATAATTTCATAACACCACTCTCCATTACAGTTGATTCAGCCATTTTCACCACCAACATCTCTTGTACCGTTAGCCATTAAGCCTCTACGGTCAATTCCCTAATAGTCACCACCCATAATGGTAATTCAAGCACTCTATAAATAAATTAATCCCATTCCTTTCACCACCTTTGATTCTTTTTCTATCTTTGTTGAGTTGAAGGTTTACAAAGAACATAAATTCAGTTACAGTTCAACCATCTGTTGTTTTGTCAAACATAATTTCTTATGCAGAGACTACCCCTTCATATTCTATCAGCAGAACATACACATTTCCCTTTTCTTTTTCCTTTGCAAATCAAATGGCTCCTAAAGGAAAAGCTCGAAAACCAATTGTTGAAGAAACCCCTTCTGTGTCTACCTCGGTCGATCTTGACCATGCCCCTTTGGCTGATTCATTCTTCAAAATCATAGACACAGAGTGCGAATTTGAGCTCTATGAATTGCACCTGTGGCTAAAAAAAAATTATTTGGATCAACAGGATGATGTCAAACTCTGGGAGTCCCTATTACCTTTATATGCATTCCCTCATACCCCTTAATTCCCTGACCTAGTCACCTGGTGTCAAGCCAGGTATGATCCCATCAAAAGGATAGTGGTAGCTCATAATGGAAACATTATGATTTCTATCATTGCAGAGACCATTAACAAGATGTTGTTTATCCCACAAAGTGATTCCCTCAGCCTTTTCTCCCAAGCTACTCTCATGGAGTTATACCATAAGCTCACATTTCCTCATAGAGCAAAAATGTTTGAAACATTCCTTCTTGATGATGTTGAAATTCAAAATAAAAACCTCATTATCCATCCTCCATGTTCCCTGAAGCTACTAGAAATTTCATTTCCTTAATTTATTGTTTATTAGGCTATCCAGATGACAAAACAGTGGATGAGCCCATTCTTGGTTACTTTTCCATTTTCTCTAAATACCATTAGCCTGCATTCATGTACAATTACATCCAATTTTTGGTTGATAATATGCATGAAAAAATGATGAACTTAACAAATCAAGGAATGTTTAAGTACACTTCTGTACTTATTCATATGTTCCTATTTCAACAAGGAGATTCATTGCCAATAACATTGCACAGGTAGGATGATCAAGGTGTAAATTAGTCAGTTATTCATTGGACTTGGTTGGTCAGATATATATCAAGAGAGATTTATTTTGTAGATTTCATTGATTCATTCATCCATCCAGTTGCCAAACTTCTAAGCAACCAGAATGAGCCTATAATTGGCCAAGACATCAAAATAATTCTTCACTTAAGTGATCAGGTTAAAACTAGAGTCTAGTATTTGTACAAGAATTGCACAGAGATTCGAGTATAGGGCTGTGAACTGGCACCTTATAAACCGCCCAAATATGTTTGAATGAGAATTTTCTCTTTGGAATATATTAGACAGATGATTAACATGGATGAATAGCACTTTGTTTCAGGAAAGAGAAAATCAAAGTTCAAGATCAAATCTTAAATATGTTCTTTCATATGTAATACCATATCAGCAGGGATTGAAGCAGATGCCATCCTCAAAAAGGATGAATTTCTAGCCAAGCTTCACTTGGTCTTATGATCCTTTCAGCATCATTTCAAACTTAAGGGTTGAGTTCAAAAAAACTCCATACAATCACACACCTAGGCCTGAGATTGAGAAGTTTATGAACCAGGATCAATGGGCAGAGAATACATTGTAGGAGGCAAAGTAGCAGATCCTTTCTACATCCATTTTGCAGACTCCAATTTCTCAAGACAAGAAGCAAAAAATATCTAGGGAAGAAACATCAACTTCTACAAACATTTCCAAAGAATTCATACTTCAACAAAAGAAGCAAAAAAATAATTTTACTATTTATACAGAGAAGAGCTAAAAAGAACCAGAAATCATTGACTTGGGAGATGCAGAAGTATCTACAACAGCAGAGGGAAGCATTCCCAATACTCTGTCATCTTCTTCAAATTCTCAAGAGCCTACTAAGATCATTCAATCTGTTGGGACTAGTGCACAAGATGATCACAACATTTTCTCTAAATTTTTTGAGATAAAACAGAAGAATGAAACCTTAAAGGCCAATGTTTATAGTAAGTTTTGTAAGCATACTTCCACATCACAACATAGGATTCTGACAACTTTTGACAATGAAAAGGGAAGGATGTAGATGGATTTTCAAAACCCCAAGTCCCTTTTCCCAAAGCTCTATCTGATTATAAGAAAATAATTTTCTCATTTGATGCAAATCAGATTCATGCCATAGATCAGATGGACATGCATAGACATTATGGAGAGATTATTTTATCTACCATATCTAACACAACCATGACATTGTCCAAGTTGAGAACAACCTTGTCAAATGTACAGTCACAACTCTAGATAGAAAAACTTTCCTCTTTATCTAAAGATAGTAAGTTAAAGTATTTATAATATATTGTAATAAAGATTGGGTATGACCCTTGGGATTGTAAAGTTGTAGAAAACAAATTAGAGAAGAAGAATGCATATATTACAGATCTTTGGAAGCTACTGAAGTTTCCTTCTACAGAAGACCCCATACCAAGGAAATAGAGGAGAGTGAACAAAATAGAGAAGATATGCTCAAACTCATCATTGAGCAAAACATTAAGATAAAGAAGATGGAGGAACAAATTAAGGGATTTCTTAAAGAGAAAAAACAATCAACTCATCTTGCCATGATCCCAGTTTCAGCAGTGCCTACTGCAGTTGTAGGTACAAATCCGAGCTCTTCATCAACATTAGTGGAATCTACATCAACATCAGGTGATCCAACTAAGTTTGTGCATGATTTGACTTTACAAAAGAAGGAGAATGAAAATATTCTGGAGAAATTCGGAAACTTAGAAGCTCAGAAGATAAAGAATGACACCTTTTACATGGAAGAGATGAAGAAATCTCACAGATTAGCACTGAAGGTTCAAAAGTTAGAAAGTGAGCTTCTAAATGTAGAAACATTGGCCCAATCCAAGGAGACCATCTGGACTAAAATAATCCAAGCAATGACAAAAGTATGGCCATCCATACAGATCATTTTTTAACATGAGGAACTAATCAACAAGTGCAAAGCAGTTATTGAACAAGAAAAGGCAGCGCTAAAACAGAAGCCAACAAAAGCCTCAAACATGACTAAAGTGTTGAATTCGAAGAGTAAGGCAGAATTGGAACAAATCAACATCACAGATAGAACAACCACTATTTTGGAGATGCAAAAAGTGTTGCAGAAGAAGAATCCATTGAATCAATTAGAGACTAAATGTCAAACTTTGGACATTGTTTTCCAAAGATTTCACACTATATTTAACCTGCTAAATCTGAGGGGTTTGTTTAGATTAGTAGCTCCCAATGAAAAATTGATCAAATTGGAGGAGTACTGCAAAAAGTTGTACACAATAGCCATTAACAAAGACAAGTTTGCAAGAATCAAAGGTCATATGGCAAGCAAGGCTTTTTTGGAAGCTTTAGATTTTGATTTGATAATTAAACATGAAATCAAACATCTCTTCATCAACAAGCATACTTTTGAGAGATACACAAAAGTAGATGAATTTTTCAGGAGATTGGTAAATCTGGATATACCAAGTCAAGACAGATGGGATCACTTGTGTGAAACCATCGTGTAAATTTCGTCTCCAACAACATGCCAACACATCAACACTTTTTGGGGCCACATCATCAACTGCTTCCTCAAAGACAGTGATATATCACTCATCAATTTTTGTTTTCCTATTATTTGATACTATTTTTGTAATCAGTTTAGATATTTCTAAGTTATAGAAATTAGTATAAATAACTCTCCAATCGATTTATTAAGGGTTTCCCCCTTGGATGAGCATTTTTAAGCAGAATTATAATGAGATTTTGATCATTGATGATAAATAAAAGGATTATGGATTTTTTTCAATTAGTTTGTTTCCTTTTAAGTTTTTCTAGTATTCATTTCATTATGTTTTCTACATATATTTTATTTTTATGAAGATAAGTAGGTAAGATAAAGTTGTGTTTCAATCTATCTTAAATCCTCTGAAGTTATATTCCATTTTAGGGATCGAATAATTGAACTATCTGTTTGTATAAATCCCTCTATATCAATTAATTGTCAGTAATATTCATAATGTTAAATATATTTTCTTAAGTTGTTAAACATTGTTTGACAGTCTTTCATACTTATGATAAATTAAAAATTCAATTTGAAAATTTAACTGATCATATTTTCTTACAATTTTTGCCTTCACATATGCAAAATTAAATCATTGTTTTGAAGTAAAGCAACAAATATTTTCTTAATAGTCAATACTATCAAAGGTTTCAATCATCTATTTGTATTTGCTTAATACATTGGTCATCCAAAAACCCATTTTAAAACAAATAAAATATTTTAGATGCTCTGGCATCATTAATTGACCTAGAATTATCTCAAAGGACACAGAGCTTATGAACCACATGGTCTATGGTTGGGTGGAACGTGGAGAGCTCATTTCTAGACAACTCTTTTCAATACATAAGTACTTGCGTTGTTTTTCATGAGTTTATATTATGTGTGATTTATGTACAATTGTAATTATGCTTCCGCTGATGTATTTTAATTGTGCATTACACATGTTGCACATTGATTGCATAAGAATATAATGTTGCATTGCATTCTAATTAAATTTCCAGGTTTAAGTCTTAGGCTGGTAGAAATGGATATGAACGCTTCCACAACAATAGAATGGTTTTTATGCAATGTTTTTAAGAGTGGTGTTGGACGATTGGGGGTCAGGGGTTCCATAGGAATATTAAAACCCTCATAGAAAGAATTATTATTGACAATTTGGACACTCAATAGGAACTTATCATCTGCATGATTGAGCTCTTGAAAATATGGATAACATAAATAGGAAAATCACTCTGATGACCAAGCGAGTCATTGGCACTGACCCCTCATCAACGAACACCAATGGCAATCTACAACCGCCTTATCACACACAAAACACAACTGAATGAGAGATTTCTAGGCTTAGGCCTAGGCTAATATTTTAATTTTCATTGTTGTTATACTTATCAATGTATGTAGTGTTGTCTATGTAGTTTTTTTCCTGTATGTTTTATGACACCTTCTCAATAGATTAGGAACAATAGAAACAATCTAAAAAAATTGAGTTTATACTACATATCTAGTTTCACTAGTGGTAGACGAGTAGCGACTATCAAAATTGTAAATATGTTTTTTTATGAAATAATCTAATATCATTTATCTTACAAAAAAAAAAAAAAAATTGTTTATGATAGATGGAAAGTTCCTTGTTTGTAGGTTTCTATGGTGATCAAAATTTGAAGAATTTTTTCTAGAATTTGATCCATGGTAATCATTTCTAATCATAATTTCATGTCTAGATCAAGACCCATCACCAAGATATAATTGATGAGAGAAAGAGGACAAGGGAAGAGGAATAAATAAACATAATGAAAGGTGAAAGAAGAGGAAGCCAACAAGATAGAAGCCTTTAACAAAAAAAATATAAACCTAAAAATATATTATAATAATATAATAATACATTAATAATATATTAAAATTAATAGCCCACGAGGCGTAGAGCAGTCGGTGATGGGGTGTACTCTTAAGGCACTCCATTCTGCAAGGTCACCGGTTTGAAACCCGTGGGTGTAGGATTAGTCTAACCAAGAAAAAAAAAAAAATATTAAAATTAATAATATTAGGATAAATAATAATAGTATTAACGTTTGTATTATATTATATTAATGCAATATACAATACATTAATAATATAGTATTAATAATATACTAATAGGTTAAGAGATAATGTATAAAATTTAATGTAATATAATAATAGATTAATGTGTTATATTATTAATTCATTAATGTTAAACCACATAGAAAATAAGGCAAGATATGATGAATCGTTGAATGCATATTATTCACAAAGATATACATATTAATATAGTTTTATGATTGTTCGTTTTCATATTCCAAGTGGTCACTTCGACTTTTCCAACTGTTCACATTACACACCATAACCCTTAGTGGATTAGGTGTCCAAAATTCCATCCCTTAATTCGAAGGGGTATATATGAGTCCAAGAAGAAAGCTGAAAAATAAAAAATGCAACAAACGCATGGCAAAAATTTGCTGATTATGCTATCTGAAATGATGGTATAAGGTGGAAAAACTTGAGGTCTCAACCGGTCGTGATTTAAGGATGAACACTAACACTGGAATGCTTAGTGCATTTCTTGGAGCAGTTCCAAATATGGCTAGAAGTTGAAGTTTTCTGCTAGAGGATGTGTTCCCAAATTTTGTGAAAAGTGAGACAATTTGGGTCTCAACTTGGAACACTTTATGAAATTCCTAGAAAAATTCCAAATCTGGTTAGAAGCTAAAGTATTTTTCTAGAGGAAGTGCTCCCTAATTCTTGGAAAAGGGAGAAAATTGAGGTCTCCACTTGTGGTGTTTTAAGAAAGGTCACCATCCAAGATGCATTCTCACGGGGCATGACTTTGTCTCTAGCTCCAATTCTAAATCTAGGTATGGATGACTCTGGCTCTAGGTTCAGACAGTAGGCTCATGATATGGCTCAATATTGCTTGATGTATCTTTGAAGCTTGTATATGAACAATAATTCCCCCCTATCATATACAAGGTGAGAAAATGAAGAAATATCAACTACAAGACGTGTCAATACTTGAGAATTTTTTTTATGGTATGACTGAAATATCTTATTGGTTGTTGAAGCCCATTCCCAAGAAGTGATCCATCCAAGGTGAATCTTTGTTCTTGCAAGAGGTTTACTTCTGAAGAATATGTTTTAATGATGAGTATTTATATGACAATGATCACTACAATTATCTTTCACATGACAAACTCAATTACTATGTTGGAATTTAACATTTTGTGGTTGTGGACAAGGAGCGGGTGAAGATGAGTTGTCCTGAAAAAATCCAAGACTCTAAAATTTGATGGACTTTGAGTAATATGGAATATGAAATGACACATCCTTGTCATATCCAAGACCATCTATATTCACGTTTTTAACAAGCTCTTCCTAACGTCCGATGAACAACTTAGGTAGTGCAGGTTGAATTTCTGCATCTGCATGTAAATATGCTCTTGCACTGGGCACTAAATCAACCTCAACATCACTGATCTGATTAGTTTTTTGTAGCTGATGTGATTTTTTCTCAAACTCAAACAAAAGATTGTTTCAAGCAAAGACTAGTTCATAATGATGACTATGTTGTTTTAGCTTATCTTGTTGTAGCTGAGATTCGAGCTACAAAAAATCAATCTTTTCTTGTGCATTTGGAAAACATATTTGAATATCATAGATAGTTTCCTTGTTGATTTTGATTGTAATGTTAGCATTAGATAGGATTAGAGTGCTTAATAAATCTAATAATTCATCAAGTTTGGCCATTTTTCAACAAATCAAGCTCAACTAATAAAGGGAATAAATAATGGAAAACTTCTCACTATGTTCTAGGTCCAACACACACTATGTAAAAAACTTTCAAAAACTTGAGGAAGTGGTTTGGTGCAATGAATATCGAAGATATATTAGCTTAACATGCTCAATCCAACTCTGGTGTCTTAATCAAATCAACCAACCCAAAGAAAAATTACATAATTCCCCTTTGTTAGGGTCCAACCCTAACCCCTTTATTTATGTAATAAGCCCATAAGGACCTAGTCTGAGTCATAGTTATTTGGTTGAGTCAATAAATCCTGTAAGCGTTTTTTCGCATTAATAAGAATTGTAAGTGGTTGACCCAAATTCTAGAAAAGGGACCACAATTATTTATAAACAGGCCTTAGTTAATAAATAAGGTGGTTAACCCATGATTATGTCAGGGACCACTAGTAGTTAGGGTTTTGGATGTCATTAGGTTATAAATAGCATTACATAGAAGGAAGAAGGATTGTGTCATATTGTATTTAAGTTATGCGCTGTTTGAGGTTTCCCCATCGAACATGCAAGTGAACATTGTATCTTGTTTCTAAATAATGAAACATATCTATCGCTTGTCTATTTTCTGGTGATATCTATATGCCTCGGCTATTTTTTTTGTATTTCTTTTGTTCTGGCTCATCTAATAGGTCAAGTGCATAACAAGTGGTATCTGAGCTCTTTCTAGGGCCAGCAGGACCGCCAATTTTCACATAATTGTTTTTTAGGATAGAGATGTGTTCCAGTGTCTTTAAACCACAAGATCTATCATTGAGCACATAAACCTATAGATTTGGGGAAGCATGCATGCATGAACTACAAGAGGTGGTCACGTTTTATGGAATCCCTTATAACCCCTGTGGGTACCCCTTCGAGTAGTAGTGCATTAGATAGAACCACACATGGACTGCACTTCCATGTACCCTCGGGTATATAGGAAGCCCCCTAGGAAACCCTGAAACCTAACATTAGTTTGGATATCGACCTTCTTGCTACTATAGTACACTGAGAACAACACTTGGGGAGATTACTCGCATGTACAAAAAGATAGTCAGGTAGTACAACTAAGGGTATGGTCGATCCTACTTAGTTGGTGCCCTAAAAGATTGGGCCAAGTACTATTGTTAGACCCCATTGTATATTGCGATCTGTAGCACCTGACACTCCTTGTGATGATAGTTTCCCCATATATCTAAAGCTTGCTCCTATTCTCTATCCTGCTAATATCTACCAGTTTTGATCCATCGACGTAGTCCATCTAGATTACGGGGTATTCGCAGTGCAGATTCGGTTCAAAGTACATTAAGGGTTTTGTCTGCCATAGCCTAAATATGATCCTTGCGACATATATGATAGTACCCATACATCTAGGTACAACTACTCTAGTCTAGGCCTGATTTTCGCAGGACATTTAGCAGTATCAAGCTCTCGGGTATTTGGCCACTATAGTATTGATTAGCGAGGAGTAAAACTCCATTCGGAATAAAAAAATAAGGATGGATTTGAGACCTAGTGCATAAGACTCAGGAAAATGAGCTGATCATAGTGGTACCATTCACTTCTTAGCCCACATTTTTTCAGGGGGTCCCAAATGTCTGCTAGTGCATGTACGGAACCCGCTCGCAAGTAATGGCTACAAAGAAGGTGAATGAAAGAATCGACAACCTCGAGACCCTAATTTCTACACTTTTTGGACAAATTGAGGAAGCTCTATCTCTATTAGCGTCACGTATCAAGGAAGACACACATGGGGAAGCATACAAAGAAAGTGAATCCAACCATCACCTTCACTTCCATGGAGGGTCCCACTTTTCGGGTCAACGGTTTCCCAAGATAGACATGTACAAATTTGATGGCTTGAACCTGACATTATGGTTGGCTCAAATGGCATAGTACTTCCTCCTTAATAATATGCATGATGATGAAACTAAAATAAGAGTGGGAGCACTTTATTGGGACCAAGAAAGATGGAAATGGTGGCATTGGCATCATAAATGTTACCCATTCCCGATATCTTGGAATGTCTTTTCAAAATCCCTTTATGACCGTTTTGATCGGGATTCTCATTTCTTGGGATGACTCATTAAGCTTTGACAAATCGGTATAGTTGTTGAGCCCTAAAATTGTCTTCTCCTTTTCCAAATTCCTCTTTATCTTATCATTCCTTTTGTCATTTATATACCTAAAAGATCAATAAGAATGATTAAAATCACTTAAGGAATACATGCAATGACTAACTTATTGTACTTTTGTGGTTTTGTTGTCTTAATGATTTCTGAGCAGTTTTAGCTACATAATGCAGTCATTCTGTAGCCAGTTACACATTCCGTAGCCATTTTGGCGTTTGAACATAATGCAGGTGTCATCTGAAGAAAAGGTGCATATGGATAGATTCTAAATCTTTCCTACATTGTTCCTTGTCATCCACGAAAGCTGAATCAAAATCTGGAGATGTTTGTGCACGTGGTCAAACCAAAAATCCAAGAAGCAGATTTCTATAAGGATAAGGACTCTTGATTTTCTTTCAGCAAATCATGAGTCCTAGCAAAGAGTTTTAGTTTTATTTTGACTTTAGAATACACCTGTGCCTACTTTCATTCAATAAAAGTTATGTAATTTCCTATAAATTTAGCTCAATGAGACCGAGGAAACAAGTTAACTCTTATTTTCCAGTACTGTGATACTCTGTTTCGAAGTATTTTTGATAATAAGAAGAAGCATAACTTTGATGCTATGTTGATGACAAACTTGAGGAGTTAAATATTTTCCCCGCTACCTAAGGAGGCTTTCACATGCTTTCTAGATAATTAACTTTTAATTCTGTGTTGTTATATTTCTCACTTGGACAGTTTTCTGAGTTTATATCTTTTAGTATCATGTCTTGTTTTGTTTGTTCAACTAACAGATCCTCATGATGTTATATTTAGTCCTTTCTTAAAATTTTCCAATATATCTCTATTCATTGAATGGATTTAATTGTGACACCTTGAGTTACCAGCACTTTTAGTTTTTGTCATTTAATTATCCTACACCCACTCTTTTTCTTAAAAGTCTTTTCCAACATATCACTATTGACTGAATGATATGATGATAAGATAATTAGGTTGAATTTCCTACTCTACAATTAGATAGAATATCCTCATATTGTTACAATTAGTCCTTTCTCAAAACTGTTCCAACAAATCTCTAAATCATAGAAAAGATCTAATTGTAATATTGTGGGTTACTTGTTGTTTAGAAGATTCTTATTTCATTATATCTAGTCTCCTTCAATGAAATATTCCAATAAATCTCTAGCTGATGAATGAGACCTAGCTCTAATGACATAAGAAGTTTAAATATTCATAGAAGATCCTTAGCATATTGTAGAAATTTTCTTCTCAAGCTATTCCAAAATATCTCTAATATATGAATAAGATTGCACTACAATATTCTAAGTTATTGTCTATTTTTAGGAAGACCCTCATCACATTGGAGTTCAATCTCTTCTACAAACTATTCCAACAAACTTCTAACCAAAAGGATTAGGTTGAATTATAATGTCTTGAGTTACATTTCATGTTTATTTGGAAGCTAGGACATCCATGGATTAGAATGCTCTGTTTTTCATCATTAGGAACATAATTTACAATTACACTCTGTTTTGAGTCTAAGGTTCTCTTGTCTTTCCTTTCTATCATAGATTTGATGTCATTCTTTTAAACATAGATTAGCATACTAAAATCTAAACATAACAAAACTCAAAAACATAAACAAAATATTGAAACCAATGAAATAAGAATAAGGATATTTAGGCACATATAGTGCAACTATACCTCATCAGTTCACAAGCCCTGGTCGATAATTTATGCTATCAATTCAAGAAACTGAATTGACTAAATATTTTGGCACCATTTCCGGGGAGGTATAACTAGGTAGCCTTATTTCCTATTTCCCAAAAACAATGATATGCGTAGAGAAAGAGATTCTAGGGGTAGATTTGTAAGAGGCAGAAGTTTAATTCCCACAACTCCACTCACTCCACCTAGACCAAGAAGTAGCACACCTCCAACCCAAACTCACATTCCATACTATACTGGTCATAGGCTTTCAGAAGTCTCAAGATCAGATATCCCATCAGGAAGATCCCCCACTTCATCCACTGAAGCAATTCTAGAGGAAGAAGATCCAAGGACTCCTACAGAAGGGGTAACATTTTTCACTTCCATAAGGGAATATATTCCAACAGAAGAATTACAAATCCCTAGTGAAGAGGAAGAGGAGGACTATTTCTTCAATATATCCTTAATAGAAGAACTAGTAGAACAACTAGCTCTTCCAACTGAACCCTATATCAGTTCAGAAGAGTCTATCACGGCAAAAGAAGGGGAAGGAGAAGTCTTTAATGGAGAACATACACTATTTGGAGGAGGTAGAGGAAATGTAGAAGGAGGAAGAGGAAATGTAGAAGGAGGCAGAGGTATAAGGGGAAGTGGAATTCCTTTTGGATTCCCTATAGTAGATGAAGAGACTAATGCAACTATGAAAAACATCTCACCTTCTATTCTTCTTAAATTTCATGGACTGAAAAGTGAGGGTCCTGAAACCTTCTTATTTGAATTTGAATTTCTATGTGATTATCTACAAGATGCTCAGAAACTTAAACTATTCCCTTCAACATTGGAAGGAGCAGCATTAAAATGGTTTATGATTTTAACCAATAGGTCTATTAGAACATGGGATGAAATGAGGAAAGAATTTCTAGATAGATACTTGGATTACTGCATACCAGTCATTCATAAGGAAGAAGTGTTCAAGATTATGCAAAAAGAGGATGAAAATATGGAAGATTTGTTGGAAAGATTCAATTATAACTTCAAGAGGGAAAAAATGGAAACCTTAGATCAAGAAAATTTGAAGGCTCTCTTGTTGAAAACAATTAGGGATGAATGGATAGATATCCTCAATATGATGGGAAAAGGGGACATATCTCAACTTCCATTACCTGATATAGCTGAGTTATGTATCAATCTTTCAAGAGGAAAATCTAAAACTCTAAAAGGACCAAGAGACCCTGCTCTTGCAAGGGCAAGTAAATATGTCACTGGAACAGTAAGTAGGGAAAAAATAGGTAATATGCTTGATGAATTTAAATCTGACATTCTAGGGAGTCTTTGTGAACAAATATACACCCTTAAGTTACAAAACAAGAAAAAAGCTAAAAAATATGCCTTAGAAATATTTTCTCCCAAATGTAGGAAGAAGCATGCCTTGAGAGAGTGTCCTTTAGATGCAAAAGTAATAGAGACTTGTGCAATTTGTTCAGAAAAACATGAGACCAAGAGTTTTCCTTCACTCCCTGGTCTTAAGGCTGTCTTTCAAGAAGAAACACCCACAAATTCCACAAAATCTCTTAACTTTGTCTCTAGAAGACCTTAGCAGGCGCCTCAAACACAAGGGTTTAATAATCAAATGTATAGTCAACCCCCACCAAATTGGAACTCTTGGAAACAAACTTGGCCCCAATTCCAAAATCAATCTCAACCTTGGGCACAAGGAACACAAAATCCATATGGAAGGTTCTCCCAGTATTATCAATATCCACCTTCTTATCCATCATATCCAACATGTTCAAACTTTCCCCCACAAAAAAATCCTCAACGGAGTCCACAACATCAGAACCAAAATCAAAATCAACCACTTCCATTACCATTTCCTCAAAAAGCAAATCAATTGCCTGCCCAACCAATACCAACCCCAACAACAAAAATACTCAGAATACATATATGATAGAAGGTCAAAAATTCCCAACCTATCTGATTACTCCTTTAGACCTTAATGATGTTCAACATAGGTTTGGAAGAATACTTGAAAAGAAGAAACCTTTTGTAATTATACAAGAGCAAAATAATTCTGAGGAAGATTCTCTACGGGTAAATAAAATTCTTGAGGGAAACATAGATTTTCAAGACCAAAACATTGAAAAATAAAAACAGAAAGAGCCAATAATTTCAACTCCTATATTATAGCATCCATCAACATCCACTTCTACACCTCCTTTTCTAGAAAGATCACAAATTGATAGGGGTGTAGAGAAACAAATTATGATGCCCAAATATGATTTCCTAGATGAGTTAAGAAACGTTTGTATTAAAATTCCATTATTACAAGCTATCAAGGTAATCCCAATCTTAGCCAAAACAATAAAGGAGTTGAGTATGAAAATAACAGGAAAAAGAATAAAAGAGATAAAGAAAATACCACTGGTAGGAAAAATAGCAGATATAATGATGGGTAAGATTGCCATTCCAAAGTATCTAGACCCAAGAAATCCAGTTGTCAGAATACACATCAATCGAATTGAAATCCAGAACACACTTATTGATTTAGGAGCAACAATCAATATCATGAGTAGACAAATCATGGAAAAACTAAAACTTCCTAATCTTCTTTTTACACCCACACTGCTACAATTAGTAGATAGATCTATGATCAAACCAGATGGGATAATACAATACATTTCAGTGTCCTTAGATTCTTGGGAGTATCCTTTGGATTGCATGATCCTAACTCCTAAAAATGATCTAGGAGGACATCCTATTATATTAGGAAGACCATGGTTAGCTACAACTGATGCTTTCATTAGCTGTAGATCTGGTGATATGTACATCTTTGATGGAAGTTCAAAAAATAAATTTACCTTGTATCCTCCAACAAGAACAATCACAGAATTAGATGATACTCAATGGATTGATGATGAAGAATATATACAACCTCTCTTCACTATTTCAGAAATTAGTGAAGATAGTCAGATTCTGAATACTTTGGAAAATTATGAATCTTCTTTAGAATTTAAATATGAAAAATTTCAGGAAGAATCTAACATTTAGTTCTTATCATCAAGACAGATGTCTCTTTACTCCATGGAATAATTTGGCAGCTCTACAATTGAAATATTCCCAGGAAATACATTAAACATAAACAAAAACCTAGAGAATTTTCAACAAGAAAAGCTAGTCAAAACATTACAAAGACACTCTGCTGCATATGCTTGGGAGTATACTGACATGAAAGGGATCAATCCTAAGACTTGCACTCATCATATCTATATAGAGGAAAATTTTAAGCCAATCAGACAACCTCAGAGAAGGATGAATCTAAACCTTAGGGAGATTGTTAAAGAATAATTGTAGAAATTGCTAAATGCCAATTTTATTTATCCTATTTCAGATAGTCAGTGGGTATCTCCTTTGGTGATTGTACCCAAGAAGAATGGAAAATGGAGGGTATGTATTGACTACCAAGAACTAAACAAATCTACTCTTAAAGACCATTTCCCCTTACCTTTCATAGATTAGGTGTTAGACACATTAGCAGGCAAGAAGTACTTTTCATTTTTGGATGGGTTTAGTGGCTATAACCAAATTCAAGTAGCACTTGAGGATCAAGACAAGACCACATTTACCTATCCTTGGGGTACCTATGCCTACTGAGTATTTCCATTTGGATTATGCAATGCACCTACAACATTCCAAAGGGTAGTATTAGGAATCCTTTCAGATCTAATACATGATTGTGTAGAGGTATACATGGACGACTTCACAGTCTATGGAAACACATTTGAAGAAACCTTAGAAAACTTGGAAAAAGTTCTAAAGAGATGTAAAGAAGCAAATATTTCATTAAGTAATGAAAAGTGTTTTATGATGTTTACTAAAGGAATTGTTCTAGGACATCACATTTCAAGAGAGGGGACCAAAGTTGATAAGTCAAAAGTTGAAGTCATCTCTAGACTACTAGTTCCAAGTTGTCAAAAAGATGTTAGGAGTTTTCAAGGATTTACAGGGTATTATAGGAGATTCATAGAAAACTTCTCCAAGATAGCATCTCCACTTTTCAAATTACTTACCAAGGACTGTGAATTCAATTGGACTTCTGACTGCTAGTTAACCTTTGAAACCTTGAAAACAAAAATCTCTGAAGCACCTATTTTAAGGGGACCTATCTGGAAATTACCTTTTCATATTTCAATAGATGCCTCAGATATAGCTTTAGGAGCTGTATTGGGACAAAAAGACCTGATTCCTTATGCCATCTACTATACAAGTAAAAATTTGACTCCTTCAGAGTTAAATTATAATGTAACTGAAAAAGAGTTCTTAGCTGTTGTTCATGCCATAAATAAATTTAGACACTATATAACAGGCTATGAAACTTTTGTTCACACAGATCATTCTGCAATTAGGTACCTAATGAACAAATCAATTACTAATGCCAGAGTCACAAGATGATTATTTCTTTTACAAGAGTTTAAAATCACTATTCTGGATAGGCCTGGAAAACAAAATACAGTAGCTGATTTCCTATCTAGACTCCAAAACATTAAAGACACTACTCCAGTTGAAGATAATTTCCCTGATGAATATCTCTTTGCAATTACCACTCAAACTCCTTGGTTTGCTGATATTGATAACTATCTAGTTTTAGGAAAATTTCCTTCAATTATGAATACAAGAGATAAAAGAAAGATCATTTATGACAGTGCAAAATATTCATGGATTGCTAATGAGTTATACAAAACAGGTCTAGATTTCATCATCAGAAGATGTGTTCGAGAAGATGAGATGCCCGAGATTCTCAAGGCATGTCATGATGAACCATGTGGTGGACACTTTGTTGATAAGAGGACAGATTATAAGATCCTTCATTTATGATATTATTGGCCATCCCTCTTTAAATATGCTAAAGAGTATGTTAAAATGTGTGACAATTTCCAAAGGGTAGGGAAACCTTCTCCTTCAGGTGAAATGCCACCGCAACCTTAGGTACACATTGAACCCTTTGAGAAATGGGCTTTAGATTTTGTAGGACCTTTTAATTATCCATCAAGACAAAAGAAATATATATTAGTTTGCACTGATTATGTAACCAAATGGGTAGAGGCCAAACCATTAATTTCTACTACTGAAGCATCTGTAGTCAATTTTCTTTTTGAGGATATTTTTACTCGTTTTGGTGTCCCAAGAGAAATTGTTACAGATCAAGGAGCTCAATTCACATAAAATCTAGTGGAGAAAATGGTAGAAAAGTATAAGATTAGACATAGAAAATCTACTCCCTACCATCCACAACAAAATGGGCAAGTGGAATCAACCAATAAGGTCATTGAAGGGATCCTAACAAATATTGTTCATTTACACATGAGAGATTGGGAAGAAAGGCTTCCTAAAGCCTTATGGGCCTACAGAACTACATGGAGAAACACAACTGGTCACACTCCTTATGAACTTGTTTATGGAAAACAAGTCTTGTTACCCATAGAGTTTCAGATCCAAACTTTCAAAATGGCAGTCTAGTTGGGACTTGATCTAACAGAAGCACAGAAGCACAGATTGGAGAAGATTAATGAATTGGATGAGATCAGACAAGATGCAGTCTAGAGAAAAAACATATTCCAACAACAAAGGACTAGATGGCATGATAAGTACATCAAGGAAAATAAATTTAAAGAAGGTGACTAGGCTCTCTTATTTGATTCAAAGTTCAAAGATTTTTCAAGTAAATTTCAAACTCATTGGCTTGGACCATATGAGATTGTGAAAATATTTGAAAATGGAGCAATAAAAATCAGGACAATAGATGAAGGAAAGGTAGCCTTTCTTGTAAATGGACATAGACTGAAAATGTATCATAAGCCACTTTCAAGAGAGGAATTTGTCAAGGAATTTCAAGATAACATTGATATGAAGTTAGTGAAGAAGAATCCTTCTTCTTCACTAACTTAATTGTATTCTTCTTCAATTTTATATATATATATATATATATATATATATAAGGGGTATAAACATGAAAACAAATCATTGATTGGCATGTTTATACAAAAAATCTAAGGTGAAAATCAAAGTTCTTCTGACACTTTAGATTTTCAAAAATTGTTCTTTTCTGTAATTAAGTATCATAAAAACATAAGTGACAGATTCACTTTACACATTCATCATCCATTTCATTCATTCCATCCATATCTCACTTTATCCATATTTCATTCCATTCCATCCACATTTCACTTCATTCCTCAGAATTTTTACAGGTACATTCTGTAGCTACCTATTCTGCAGTCAGATCCATTCTGCAGCCAATTGATTCTGCAAAATCCACTTCAGTAAACAGAGGATGAGTCAAAGAAGATTATGGAGCCTAAAGGATTAATATTTTTCAGACGAAAGACAAAGCACATCAAAGCAGCAAAAATTCAAAAAGGGCTAAGGTAAAATTGTATGAAATTATTTTTGATACCAAATCATTAAAGGTATAATATGGTTAGGTCATATGTTTTCCTAAGTTATTTTATTATTCGAATTGATCAAACCCCTGCCATAAACATTCCTTGACAAAATCCCTTTCAACCCACTCCACAACAAATCATCATTAATTATAAGTTAACGGTCAGAACCTAGAAGTGACCTATTAGGTCACATCATCAGAACACAACATTCATTGATGATTTTTGAAATCTTCATAAATATTTCTTCGCGGTCATTCATTCCATGAAAAAATCTTATACATGATTATCCTTTATGATTTACCACTACCCTGTTCCGTTCACTCCCACTCACTTTTATTTCTTCCGTAGCCAAATCCTCATCTGCAGAGAAGTAACTTTAGGGCAAGACAACCCTTCACAGTTGCTTTTGCTTTAAGAACAGGAACAGAGTAGTGAGTTGAAGCCAGAGAAAGGAAGAAATTTTCATCAAGAAGAAATGGGGCTTATTTTCAGGTTAAAGCCAATTGGAACTAAGTATTTGGAAGGATACCCTCAAATCAAAGGGTTATTGAAACAGGCTGGATGGCTGAGCTTTATAGAGAAATTTAATGGATTTCATAAAGAAATCACAAAGTCATTTTCCAGATCATTCAATGGAGAAGAAGTGGAGATTGGGGATATCAAATTCTCCATCACAGGGTCTTTCATAGTAGAAGCAACAGAACTGCCAAGGCAAGGAGAACGATGGTTTAAAAACAAAGAATTTCACAATGAGGCTTGGAGAAAAATGTTGAAAAACCTAGGTATGGACACTACAGAGTTTAAGAAAGGTATTCCTAGTTCATCTTCGAAGGAAAAATGGAGGAATATGCTATTAATCTTACAAAAGTTCATAACCTGTGAAGGCATATTTTTTATTTTGTATGTTTATCACATTAGGCTCATGATGAATTTTATAGATGAAGAAATACATTTTCCATTTTTCCTATTTAATAGTTTGAAAATGATGTATTCAAATGTCTAGAAAAGGCTTCAGTTCTTAGAGACTACCTTACATCATCATGGCTTATTTAATATTTTAATTGAGTTTCATTTGAAGAAGATAGGATATAATTGGGATGAATTCCTCCTAAGAAACCATTTTGAAGAACCTAGGGAAACACTATCTAAAGAAAAACCTGTGAGAAGAAGTAGGAGAGGAAAATATGTTAAAACTATTGAAGTCAAGCCTAATGTGTCAACACAGGAAGACAATGATGAAATAATCTCTGAGAAGTTGGTAAAAATCAAGAAACAACTCAAAAATAAAAGGAAGAAGGAATTAACAAATGTATGTGTTGAAGAAGATGATGTAAAAGATGAAAATCCACCTAAAGTGAGGAGAATTTACAGGCTTAAGAGCATGATGAAATATAAATGCATTAAAGGAACTGAAATCATAAACATTGAAGAAGAAGTTCCAATTCAGACCCCAATTGATAGATCTCCTGTATACCAATATGAAGAAAGCTCTAGTAGAAGAACCCCAGATGTAGATCCAGCTCAGCAACAATTTTATGACCATGTGGAATCATTAGAGAAAAAAGTCTCAGAGAACAGAGAAAGGTCCCCAGTCCACAAGAACCTCCAATTGAAAAATAAAAAAAGAGACAATTATGAATTGGAGATACTAAATAACCATATTAAGAATGAAAATGAAATTCTAAGGGAGAAAGTTAAATTGAAAGGCAGCATTAATAGTACTCTATCTCAGAAAATGGAGGGATTATATAAAGCAAACAAGAAGTTGAAGAAAAAGAACAAGAAGTTGAACAGGGCACTCATTAACCTGAAGTTCAAGACACTCATAAGGAAACCCAGGATGGCATTAACTACCAGAAGAAGCAGAAAAAGAAGGTTAGATTTCCTTGCAGAGGTATCAGTACAAATGGAATGAAGTTGCACGAGGACATGCAAAAGTTTTGCAGTGGGGGTATTTTGAGCCCTAAAAGTGTCTTCTCCTTTACCAAATTCCTCTTTATCTTATCATTCCTTTTTTCATTTATATACCTAAAATATCAATAAGAATGATTAAAATCACTTAAGGAATACATGCAATGACTACCTTGTTGTACTTTTGTGGTTTTGTTGTCTTAATGATTTCTAAGCAGTTTTAGCTACAGAATGCAATCATTCGATAGCCAGTTACACATTCTGTAGCCATTTTGGTGTTTGAACATACTGCAAGTGTCATATGAAGAAAAGGCGTATATGGATAGATTCTAAATCTTTCCTACATTGTTCCTTGTCATCCACGAAGGCTGAATCAAAATCTGGAGATGCTTGTGCACGTGGTCAAACCAAAAATCCAAGAAGCAGATTTCTATAAGGATAAGGACTCTTGATTTGCTTTCAGAAAATCACGAGTCCTAAAAAAGAGTTTTATTTTGATTTTGACTTTAGAATACACCCGTGCCTACTTTCATTCAATAACAGTTATGTAATTTCCTATAAATTTAGCTCGGTGAGACTGAGGAAACAAGTTAACTCTTATTTTCCAATACTATGATACTCTGTTTCAAAGTATTTTTGATAATAAGAAGAAGCATAACTTTTATGATGTGTTGAAGACAAACTTGAGGAGTTAAAGATTTTCCCTGCTATCTAGGGAGGCTTTCATATGCTTTCTAGATAAGTAACTTCTAATTCTGTGTTGTTATATTTCTCACTTGGACTGAATTGATTAAACAATAGTCAAGAACTACATTACTTCTTTTGAAAAGTTGGCCATAAAAACTGAAGGCTTATCAGATGCCTTTTATTTGGAATGTTTTATCAGTGGCCTAAAGGAAGAAATCCAAGCCCATGTCCGGATGGATCGCCCATCTTCTTGGTTCGACGCATGTCAAAAATCCTTAGAGGTGGAAGTTTCCTTACACGCTTAGTAAAATTGCTCGAATTCTGTCGAAAAGCCACGTCCCACCCAGGCCATGGGCCCCACCAAAACACTGAAGGTTCAGAAGGTGTCTCCCGCAGAAACGGCCGAAAGACGGAAACAAGGACTATGCTACTATTGTGATGATGATAAGTATGCCCCAAGGAATAAATGCAAGGAAATTTGTGAAACCAGCTCCAAAAATAGAAGAAAAGAGATATCAACGCCTTAGAAATAAGCCACTTCGAGGGGGCAACCTCCAATACATTTCATGAATGAACAATTATTCGATGATACAAATTACAAAACCTCCTTTCTATATATAGGAGTCCATGGGGCCACAATGTAATCGTAGTGGGGCCATAATGTAATCCTAGCCGACCTAAAAATAATAATTTAAGGGTACAATAATAAAAATATGGGGGTTACAAGGGTACAATAATAACAATAAGGGGGTTACACTAATAACAATAAGGGACTATACTAGTAATATAGGGACCTAACATGCCCCTCTCCTTCAAAAAAGTGTTGTCCTCAACGCTTGAGTAGCTCTAGGAGCTTTTATATAAAATTCTCATCCTCCCATGTGGAATCTTCAGTGGGTAAGTTCTTCCACTTGATGAGATACTCTGAAATTGATCGATTTCGTAGCTGTCAAGTTCTTATTTTCGTGACCGCTTCAGGTTCCAATATTGTTTTTCCTTCCTCATCAAGTTCTGGCAATATTGTTTGAACTAGAACATTTTCACCTATAACCTTCTTTAAGCATGAAACATGGAAAACTGGATGCACTCGTGAAGAAGCAGGAAGCTCCAATTTGTATGCCACAGTACCAATCTTTTGCATCACCTTGTAAGGACCATAGTACTTTGGCGATAATTTATTATCCTTCTTAGCCTGCTTGAGGGACATTTGTTTGTATGGTTGTAGCCGTAAAAATACCCAATCTCCTACATCAAAACTTCTCTTGTTGTGATGTTGATCTAGTTGTTGTTTCATTCGATTTTGTGCCAAATTTAGGTTATCCTTTAAGAGTTGGAGAACTTCTTGTTGATGCTCGATGTGATATTCCACTTCTTGAACCTTAGAATTTTCTCTTAAAGATGATGTGATGGATGGTGGATGATATCCATAAAGTGCCATAAATGGGGTATTTTTTGCTGCATTATGGAAGGAAGTGTTATACCACCATTCAGCGAGAGGTAATCACTTGACCCATTGTGTTTGTTTATTAGATACAAAACAACGAAGATATCCTTCCAAACATTTATTTACTATCTCAGTTTGACCATAAGATTGAGGATGATAAGATGAGCTATGAGCTAATTGAGTACCCAAACAAGAAAATAACTCCGTCCAAAAATTTCCAGTAAAAATGGGATCTCTGTCGCTCACAATAACCCTTGGGCTTCCATGTAGCTTTTGAATTCTATCCATAAATGTAGCAGCAACTATACTTGCTTTAAATGGATGAGATAAAGCACAAAAGTGTGCATACTTGGTAAGTCTATCAACTACCACCATGATGACACTCTTTCCTTCGGACTTAGGTAAACCCGTGATAAAATCCATTGAAATCTCCTCCCAACGTTGACTTGGAATGGATAAAGGTTGTAGAAGTCCCGGGGTCTTAATTGTTTCCACTTTATTCTGCTGGCAAACCAAACATTCCGCCATAAACTTTTGAATATAAGATTTAAGGCCATCCCAAAAAAATTCTTTCTTCACCCTGTGGTAAGTTTTTAAAAATCCCGAGTGTCCTCCTAAAGGAGAAGTGTGCAATTCCAGAAGAATATTTTGTTTTAGTTGGGAATTCTTACAAAGATATAAGCGATCTTTGTACCATAAGGAGTCATTTTTCCAACTAAATGTATAAGATGTACTAGGATCTTGCTGCAATTTTTGAATGAGTGTCCATACATCTTTGTCCTTCTTCCATTCATCTCTTGCTTCGGTTATCCAATCTGGTTGGATAATAGAAATGGCACAAAGCAATGCTTCCACCTCTTCATTCTTTCTCGAGAGTGCATCTGCAACAACATTAAGCTTTCATTTTTTGTAGATTATTTCAAAGTCATAACCCAACATCTTTGTGACCCATTTTTGCTGCTCTTCTGAAGATAGTCTTTGTTCCAAAAAGTGTTTAAGACTATCATGATCAGTTTTTACCTTGAAGTGTCTTCCCACTAGGTAAGTTCGCCATTTCTTTAGTGCATGCAGTATTGCTAACATTTCCTTCTCATAAATAGGTTTCTGTAAATACTTTCCTTTGATTGGATGACTTTCAAAAGCAATGGGTCTTCCTTCTTGCATTAAAACAACACCAATTCCATTTTTTGAGGCATCACATTCCACAATAAAGGTTTTTGTGAAGTCTGTCGTAGCTAAGACTGGTGCTAGGCACATTGCCTCTTTAAGATGTTCAAAGGCCTTAGTTGTTTCAGGAGTCCATGAAAATGCATCTTTCTTCAATAATGTTGTTAGAGGTGCTACTATTCTCCAATAATTTTTAACAAACTTGCGATAATACCCTGTTAACCCGAGAAATCCTCACAACTGCTTTATGGTTGTGGGGAATTTCCATTCCTTAATGGCTTTAGTTTTGTTAGGGTCTACCTTAACACCCTCATGAGATACAATATGACCCAGATATTCCACCTCTTGTACTCCAAAGAAACATTTGGATGTTTTTGCATATAATTGTTTCTCTTGCAATAGTTTGAGCACTCTGTCAACATGTTGAACATGATCCTTCCAAGACCTGTTGTACATTAGTATATCATCAAAAATACTAGCAGAAATTTTCTAAGGAAGGGTTTGAAAATGAAATTCACCAACCCTTGAAATGTAGAAGGTGCATTGGTAAGGCCAAAAGGCATGACCAAAAATTCATAATGACCCTCATGAGTTCAAAATGTTGTTTTTGGAATATCTTCAGTCTTCATTCTAATTTGATGATATCCCGAACGAAGATCCAACTTGGTAAAATAAATTTCTCCATGTAATTCATCCAATAATTTATCAATCACAGGAATGAGAAAGTTATCTTTAATGGTGAGCTTATTGAGCTCCCTATAATCTGGACACATTCGCCATGATTCATCCTTCTTATGTACCAATACTACAGGAGCAGAGAAAGAACTTTGACTAGGTTGAATTATACCCGCCTCTAACATTTCTGCAATCATACGTTCAATTTTGCTCTTTTGTACATAAGGATATCTATAAGGCCTGATGTTTGGAGGAACACTTCCTGGAATCAAATGAATAGCATGATCATGATCACGAATAGGTGGGAGTCCTTTGGGAGTTTCAAACACCTTGGAATGATTGTCCAAGACTTTTTGGAGATCTGCAGAAATAGATGATTTTTATGTTGGAACTTCTAGTGAGCATAATTGTGCAATTACTCCTCATTGTTCTTTCTTTAGAAGATTTTTCATGACATTAGAGATTATTATCTTTCCCGAATTCCCTACAATACCCCGTAATTCGACTTCCTTTCCTTCTAAAAAAAAATTCAAGAAAATTTCTTTAAAATTAAAAGCTATCGTCCCCAAAGATTGTAACCATTGTACTCCTAGTACAACATCAACACCTCCCACAGGAATGGAAAGCATTGGAATATTCAATACATATTCCCCCATGGTTAGCTTGATATTATGGCATTTTCCAGAGCAATTTATAGTTCCTCCATTTGCAACCATCACTTGACATTCTGGTGTTGGGTATAGGAAACAATTTGATTCCTTGGCTACCTTACAATGAATAAAATTATTGGTACTACCTGAATCAATCAACACTATTACCTTTTTCTTCTTGATATGTCCTTCTATCTTGAGAGTTTGAGGAGTGGTAATTCCTGCTAATGCATTGCACGATATGGTCAGACTCATTTCTTCCTCTTCTAGGGATGGTTCCTGGTGTATATCCTCTTCTTTTGAAGATTCTTGTTCATTTTCTTCTTCCTCTTCACAATCTATGTAAAATAATTTATTCTCAGCACACTTATGACCTTTAGTGCATTTTCTATCACAACTGTAGCAAAGCCATTTTTCTCTTTTTTCTTCCAATTGTTATGGTGTCAACCTTGTAGGTTGTGGAAATATAGGAGTAGCAACACTTCCATCTTTATAGAAGTGAGTGGTAAGCTTCCTTGTCACCATAATTTTACATTCAATTTTTCTTGCCAACCTGAATGCCTTCTCCAATGAATCAGGTTCCAAAATGCAAACTTCATATTGGATGTTATCCTTTAAAGTACCTATGAAGAGATCAATCATGTGCTCCTCTGGAATGTCAATTACCCTTATATTCAATTTTTGGAAGTCCTCAATATGCTCCCCCACTGAACACTTTTGTTTGAGATTTATCAATTGGATAAAGAAAGTGCTGCTCTTTCTATCCTCATAATGTGCTATCAGTTCCTCCATAAAAATTGACGAAGTGACAAATTTTTTACAGGAGAAAAGCCATCGATACCATACAAATTTATTTTGTTCTAAATGTAAAGTTTCAATGCGTACCTTTTGTGTGTTTTGCACATTATTGAGATCAAAATATTGCTCCATATATAGTATCCATGTTACAGGATCCTTTCCATAAAAATTCCTCATATCCATTTTTGGAATATGGTGGTTCTGCCCTCCAACATTAGAGTTTATGAAATCACAATTAACATTTATTTTTTTCTCATCATGAGTTTCCTCTACTATCTTTTCACCATTAGGAAACATTTCTTGTATCAACTTTTTCAAACCTTCCATTTCTACTTTTAGATCATTCTTCATGTTTTCCATCTTAGCTTCCATATCATCCATCTTAGATTCCACGCCTTTCTTCAAACCATCCATCTTAGTTTCCATGCAAGTTCTCCAACTCGCACCAATAGCATCCTCTACCATGTAAAAACATAAGAATCGCTCCTGCAACCACCAAAAATGATACATGTCACTCTTAATCACACACCAACTTCAAGCTATGTGCATAGGTCTAGAAATTTCACTCCATACATGCTCCACACACTAGAATTCCAATAATTTTAGAATCAGATTTGATTCAATGCTCCCTCACTCAGCCAATTGTAATACTATTGTGAAACCAGCTCCAAAAATAGAAGAGAAGAGATATCAACTCCTTAGAAATAAGCCACTTCAAGGGGGGAAACCTCAAATACATTACATGAATGAACAATTCTTCGATGATACAAATTACAAAACCTCCTTTCTATATATAGGAGTCCATGGGGCCACAATGTAATCCTAGTGGGGCCACAACGTAACCCTAGCCGACCTAACAATAATAATTTATGGGCACAATAATAACAATATGGGGGTTATAGGGGTACAATAATAATAATAAGGGGGTTACACTAATAACAATAAGGGACTATACTAGTAATATAGGGACCTAACAAGAACCAAAATTCTTTCAAATTGTTTCCACTGAAAAAAGTACAGCAAAGGAAGCCCCCAACCCTGACATGGATGAGGAAGAACCGAGTGACACTCAAGTAGATCCAGAACAGGATCTCGCAGCTTCACGAGATGAGACAGTTATATCACTACATGCCTTGGCTGGAATTTATTCACCCCAAACTCTTAAAATATGTGGCGTCATTAAAGATAGGTCAGTCGTGGTGTTGATTGATAATGGAAGTACTCATAACTTTGTCCATAAGTGTGTAGAGAAAGCAACCCATTGTCTTATAAGGGCCATATCTAATTTCCAAGTAATGATCACTAATAGGGGGACCATGAAATGTGAGGTCCGTTGTGAAATATTTAAGCTTCAAATGGGGGATTATCACCTTAAAGCCCACATGTTTGACATTGAAATGGGTGGTTGCAACATTTTCCAAGGTGCAAAATGGCTTCGCAAACTTGGCCATATCACAATGGATTTCTAAGAGTTATATATGAGCTTTAATATGTTGATATTGCAACAAGATGATGAGCTTAGTGAAAAGAGTCGCCTTCACTAAGTGGGCCCGTAGGCTCTTTTTGGTGCAAAGTCTATTTTTAGACTATGTCTATTTTTAGACATATGGATCATGTTCTATGAGTTGCAGGATGCTATTTGTGGATGGTTGGTCAAGTCGGTAAAAATAGATGGACCTCTATTTTTAGACATTGAGCAGAATCTATTTTTAGACTGCCAGTCTAAAAATAGATATGTCGAATATTATTAGCTCTTAATAATATTTAGACTCTAAACATTATCTTATTCTCTTGGAGCACTTCAGTTAAATGCATATATGTGGCACAGGAGCTGACAGAAGGAATTATGCTATTCCTAAGGGTTATGTGGAGCTATTGCATGGATACTTCAGTTAGAACTCATGTGACAGAGTTTGGTGGAGTTGATTGAGAAGTTAGTGGAGTTGTATTCAGTTTAACTAATCTAAACATAGTTGAGCTATTTGTATCTAGTTTAACTGATTGATACAATTAGTGAGAGTGGTGTGAATTAATTATTAATTAATTCACTAATTATAAACTCATTAATCAACTAAAGAATACATCAGATAACTTCAGTGCATGGATAGTTTCAGTGGAGACCAGTGCAAAAATAGGTGAAAGAGCAGGTTAACTATCAATTGTGACTATACTGTTGCTATTTGCAACACACAGATAGGTAGAGAAGCCCATGAGGATTGCGCAGTACAAGCCAGGTGGTTTATCTATTTAATGAAGCCATCCCATAGCATTGATAACACAATAGAGGCTGGCTATCAAGTGGAAAAATATTGGAGCATGTGTTTTGCTAGATCTAGCTTGATAGTGTGTAGCAATTGAGGGTGTGCATGAGAGCTTGTGAGGAAATTTTGTACTATGATTGTTACATGATCTCCATGACATATAATATATAGATAGTTGGGGTTTTCAACTTTAAGCTTTCCCATTAAATATTGTGTTCATATGTGTGATTGTTTGTGGTTTTAATGTATGCATGCAATTGATTTTATTTCCACATGTGATGATCAATGGTAGAAGAGATTTTGTATTATGCATGAAGCTAAAATAGTGTGTGATCAGGAGAATCTTGGTGAATAATATATCAGTTATTCAAATTTATACATGGTATCAGAGCTATATTGACCGTTGGAGCAATTGAAAAACATTGAAGCGGTTGAGTTTTGTGCTGGTGGAATTCGAATTTGCAGTAGTGTTTTCTTGGTGTCGAAGTTGACATGTCTTTCAACGGATTGTGATTGGAGTATGCCCTTGAGGGCAGCTCAAATTATATTGCATGGAAGGACAGGATGGAAGCGATGCTGGATGAAAATGGGTTGAAGGAGTTCATAGATGCAGAAATTCCAAAACCTACTTCTAGTGATGCTGCCATACTTGACGCATGGCAAAAGAAGACATCAAAGTGTCGAAGGATTCTATTGGAAGGTGTGAAGGATCACATAGTATCCAGCCTTCATGGTAAGGCTTCTCCATTCTTGATGTGGAAAGCTTTGACATATTTATTCCAAAGAAAGAGCGATCAGAGGAAGTTGGCGCTCAAGGATAAACTCAGGAACATAAAAATGGAGAAAGGCGACAGTATGCGCAAGTACCTCACAAAGTTCATCCAATGCAGGGATGAGCTGGGAAGTGTGGGGGTTACTGTTGATGATGAGGAATTGGTGAGCTTGGCTCTCCTTAGGCTTTCTAAGAGTTGGAATTCCTATCAGGACTCTGTCAATGGTCGGGAGAAATTGCCAGGATGGGAGCGACTTTGGTCGGATCTTGTGCAAGAGGAGATAAGGCGGAGTACTAGGGACAGATCTTCATTAAAGAACTCTGATGAAGAGAATTGTGCTTTGGCTTCCAAAGAAAATAAGGGGAAGAGCAAGAAGCATGCTTCTCAATCCGGTGCGAAAGGCAAGAAGCAGGACATGTCCAAGGTGAAGTGCTTTCACTGTCACCAACATGGACATTACGCCACTAATTGTCCACAAAAGAAGAAAAATAAGCAGGCTACTGGGACTACAGCTGGAGAGGCCTTAGCCTCGTAGTTTGATCTGGATTTTTCATTGATCGCATGCTTGGTCTCAAGTATGACGGGATCAGTGTGGTTTCTTGACAGTGGTGCGTCTTTTCACATGACAGGAGATCGAGATTTGTTTACTGATCTGGATGAGAAAGATCTTGGAGTGCACATTGAGATGGGCAATGATGTTAGATACAGTGCGACCGGTATCGGTACCATTTCCTTTGAGAGGGAGTCTGGTAAACCCTTTATATTGAAGGAAGTGATG
Organism: Pinus albicaulis; assembly: GCA_034641835.2. Taxonomy (NCBI): domain Eukaryota; kingdom Viridiplantae; phylum Streptophyta; class Pinopsida; order Pinales; family Pinaceae; genus Pinus; species Pinus albicaulis. The sequence goes on from CM076577.1 coordinate 95,118,511, forward strand.
CTTGTTCCAGGATTGAAGAAGAATCTTATCTCTGTGGCGATGTTAGAAGACAAGGGATATTATGTTGTCTTTAGCGAGGGAAAGGCTTTCCTGCGTAGTAAGGCAACTGGTGAGACCCGGAGGATAGGGGTTCGAGTTAAGAACCTTTATCAATTGCAGGTAGATGGCTGCCCAGCAATGGCAGGCAAAGCAGAAGGAGTGGTGAGCCGGGATGATGGCGAGTTGTGGCACCGGAGATTGGGCCACTTTCACCATGGAGCTTTGAAGATACTGCAGTAGATTTCTACTGGGCTTCCTAAGGGTACTCTTGCGCAGCCAGATCAATGCAAGGGGTGTACCTTGGGAAAATTTGTGAAAGCCACCTTTCACGAGAAGGATAGTCGCGCTAGTCACAGCCACGAAGATCCTTGGAAAATTCCACACGAGACGTGTGGACCTTTCTCGGTGGCCGATGAAAAGCACGGGTGACACTCATGACCTTTGTTTGATGATTTTCTCGTAAGTGTTGGATCTTATTCATGCGAGAGAGAAGAAGAGCGAGACATACTCAAAGTTCTGTGAGTTCAAGGCACTGGTGGAGAAAGAATCGGGGAAGCAGGTGAAGGCTCTTAGGAGCGACAATGGTGGTGACTTCATCTCTGGCGAATTCAAGGACTTTTGCAGCGCAGAAGGAATTCGAAGAGAGCTCATAGCACCTCATAACCCATAACAGAATGGGGTTGCTGAGTGGAAGAACAGAACGATCATGGGTGTTGCACAGGCGATGTTGCATGATCAGGGCCTACCCATTCACTTGTGGGTGGAGGCATGCAATACTGCAGTATATGTGTAGAACCGTTGTCCTCACAGGATACTTGGCATGAGTACACTCGAGGAGGCGTTTTCTGGTAAGAGGCCTGATATTTCCCATTTGAGGATTTTTGGTTCACCTGTTTACATTCATGTGACGAAGGATGCCAGGAAGAAGCTGGAGCCGACTGCAGAGGTTGGGATATTTGTGGGGTACACTGATGCACCCCACAACTATCGTGTGTATTTTCCAGACAGTCGCAAGACTGTTGTGCGACGGGATATCAAATTTCATGAGGAGAAAGCCATGAAGTGTTCACTTCAGAGGGAGCCACACTTACATGCATATGAGAAGCTATTAGTTCCTAAGGATGAGCCTCAGGATGTGGATCAGCCATAAGAGGAGGTTCATGGAGTGGAAGAGACCACTCATGCAGCGACAACCATCAGAGAGCAGAAGCACACTACAAAAGCTAAGCGACTGGCTCAAGATGCAGAGACGGTTGTAGGAGCACCTACATCACAGCGCAGACGGAGATAGTCACCTAACCAGTATACTGGATACATGGCTCTTATGAGCAAGTGTATTGTGATAGAACCATCCTCTTTCGAGGAAGCTGTGGAGGACCCTACATGGGTAGATGCCATGGTGGAAGAGTATGATTCGATTTTCAGAAACAGTGCATGGGAGATTGTCCCGAGACCGGAGGGGAAATCAGTGGTGGGTTCGAGATGGATCTACAATGTGAAGCAGGCAGCTGACGGGAGTGTGGAGAAGTACAAGGCAAGATTTGTTGCCCGAGGCTTTTCACAAATTGAGGGGATCAATTATGAGGAGACCTTTGCACCTGTCGCAAGGTATTATTCCATACAGACGATTCTTTCTCTCTGAGCGCAGATGGGGTGGAACATTCATCAGATGGATGTGAAGACTATGTTCCTCAATGGAGTCATTGAGGAGGAGGTGTACATAGAGCAACCCGAAGGTTTTGAGATCTTCAGCAGTGAGTCGCATGTGTACAGGCTCAAGAGATCGTTTTATGGGTTGAAACAAGCACCTCGTGCTTGGTACACATGGATAGACAGTCATTTCACCGGACTTGGATTCTCCAAGAGTGAGGCGGATCCTAACCTATACCAGATTGTGGTGGAGGGTAAGTTTCTGATCATTGTACTTTATGTAGATGATTTGATTTTGACAGGTGATGAGATGTTGATACACTCATGTAAGGATGATCTTGCAAAGGAGTTTGATATGAAGGACTTGGGCCTCCTTCATTATTTCCTGGGATTGGAAATTTTGCAGCACAGTGATGGACTATTTGTTTCTCAAGGCAAGTATGCCCAGGAGATACTAGAGAAGTTCAACATGCATGGTTGCAAGCCTGTTGATACTCCTCTTCCTAGTGGATGGAGGAAGGAGGATGCTACTTCGACGGAGGTAGTGGATGCCACTGTTTATCGACAGTTGGTGGGGTCACTTATGTATCTGTTCATTACACGACCCGACATATGTTATGCTATGAACCAGCTTTCTCAAGCTATGGTTAAGCCTACCAAGCTCTACTGGAAGGCAGGCAAGCATGTATTGAGATATATCAGAGGCACATCGGGATATGGATCATGGTACAGACAGGAGGATGAGTTGAGGCGGCATGGCTTCACGGATCAGTATCATCATATCAAAGATTGTGTGCAGTGGAAGATCATGTTACTTTCATACATTCCCACGGAGGATCGGGATACTAATATCTTGACGAATGCGCTCACCAGGAGCAAATTCGAATACCACAGAGGCAGGATAGGGGTGGCAGATAATCCTTATCTTGTTGAGAGGGAGTGTTGAGATTGCAACAAGATGATGAGCTTAGTGAAAAGAGTCGCCTTCACTAAGTGGGCACGCGAGCTATTTTTGGCGTTTTGGCACAAAGTCTCTATTTTTAATTCTTTATTTTTAGACATATGGAGCATATTTTATAAGTTGCGGGATGCTATTTATGGATGGTTGGTCAAGTTGGAAAAATAGATGGATTTCTATTTTTAGACATATTGGGCGGAATCTATTTTTAGATTGCCAGTCTAAAAATATATATATCGAATATTATTAGCTCTTAATAATATTTGGACTATAAACATTATCTTATTCTCTTGGAGCACTTCAGTTAAGTGCATAGATGTGGCACAGGAGCTGACCGAAAGAATTATGCTATTTCTAAGGGTTAAGTGGAGCTATTGCATGGATACTTCAGTTAGAACTCATGTGAGAGAGTTTGGTGGAGTTGATTGAGGAAGTTAATGGAGTTGTGTTCAGTTTAACTAATCTAAACATAGTTGAGCTATTTGTATCTAGTTTAACCGATTGATACAATTAGTGAGAGTGGTGTGAATTAATTATTAATTAATTCACTAATTATAAATTCATTAATCAACTAAAGAATGCATCAGTTAACTTCAGTGCATGGACAGTTTCAGTGGAGACCAGTGCAGAGATAGGTGAAAGAGCAGGTTAACTATCAGTTGTGACTATACTATTGCTATTTGCAACACATAGATAGGTGGAGAATCCCATGAGGATTGCGTAGTACAAGCCAGGTGGTTTATCTATTTAATGAAGCCATACCATAACATTGAAAATGCAATAGAGGCTGGCTATCAAGTGGCAAAATATTGGAGCATGTGTTTTTCTAGATCTAGCTTGATAGTGTGTAGCAATTGAGGGTGTGAATGAGAGCTTGTGAGGAGCTTTGTACTATGATTGTTACATGATCTCCATGACATATAATATACATATAGTTGGGGTTTTCAACTTTAAACTTTTTCCATTAAATATTTGTGTTCATATGTGTGATTGTTTGTGGTTTTAATGTATGCATGCAATTGATTTCATTTCCGCATGTGATGATAAATGGTAGAAGAGATTTTGTATTATACATGAAGCTAAAATAGTGTGTGATCAGGAGAATCTTGGTTAATAATATATCAGTTATTCAAATTTCTACATAATCAGGAAGGCCACACTCATACACTGAGGGGACTCTAGGCGGGTGCTCCTACTATCATCAGCTCACATAAAGTAGAGAAGCTTTTAAAAAAGGGCCATCATGGGGTAGTAGCTCAATTTAATGCCATCCAAGCCATTGAATCCACCTCTCCCCAAATTCATCCAGATATGCAACAGGTCTTAGATCTCCATCAACGGGTATTTGACAAACCATGGGAACTTCCCCCTTATCGAGGTGAGCATGATCATAGAATCCCTTTGATCCTAAGAGCTCAACCACCAAATGTTCATCCATATCACTATCCTTTTGACCAAAAGAATGAGATTGAAAAAAATCATCAAGGAGCTTCTAGAAGCAAGGGTTATTTTTCCTAGCATAAGCCCTTATTCATCTCCTATAGTTATGGTTTAAATAAGGACAAAGAATGGCGTATGTGTCTTGAATTTAGGGCCCTTAACGAGCTCACTATCAAGGAAAATTCCCTATTCTCGTGGTGGATGATTTTCTTAATGAACTCCATGGTGTTCAATTATTTTCCAAGCTCGGCCTCTGCTTTGGCTATCATAAAATACACATGAAAGAAGTTGACCCCAAAACAAGTTTTCAAACTCATGAAGGCCACTATGAATTCTTGGTCATGCCATTTGGTATTTTTAATTCTCCATCCACTTTTTAGAGCCTCATGAACCACCTTCTGAAACCTTATCTTAGAAAATTTGTCCTAGTATTTTTCGATGATATTCTCATCTACAGTCTCACCTACGATACACACCTTAAGCATGTTGAGAAAATACTACAATTTCTCCAAGACCATAAATTGTTTGTCAAAATCTCTAAGTGCTCCTTTGGAATGGAAGAAGTTGAGTATTTAGGACACATTTTGGGACGCGATGGAGTAAGGGTTGATCCGAAGAAGATTCAGGCAATGCAAGATTTTCCCCAACCCAGAACCTTGAAGAATTTGAGGGGATTCTTGGGTCTCACAGGTTACTATTGCAAATTCGTCAGTAAATATGGACGTATTGCATGTCCCCTAATTAATATTCTGAAGAAAAATTCTTTCTTATAGACTGACATCGAAAAAAAGGCTTTCGTGGCTCTCAAACAAGCCATATGAACCACTCCATTTTGGCTCTACATGACTTCACCAAATATTTTGTGATTTAATGTGATGCTTCTGGTACGAGAATTGGTGCAGTATTAATTCAGGAAGGTAGACCATTAGCCTTCACTAGTCAAAAACTCAATGGAAAACATCTAGGACAATCCAATATAATAAATAAATGATGGTCATCTTATATGCAGTCAACACTTGGCACCCATACTTATTGGGGAGATGATTCCAAATCCGTACTTGTTACACAGTAATTTGTCACCGTCCCGCACAATGAAGGACCCATTTTGTGACTTGTGAACATTATCATGCCTTGAAAACATCATCAATGCATTCCTCTAAGCATGAGCTTCAATTGCCCTAAAGACATCTCCTTGCAAAAAACCATAAAAAAAATCCCTTTTTGCATTGGCGCGGGCAGCCAGTTCATTACTCGCACCAATGAGGAAAATCCTACAAAGAGGTCGTGCCAACTGGCGCTCTGTCCCAGAGCAGCAATCGCGCCAGCCAATTTAAGGAGTTTTTTTTAAATAAAGATGGCAGAAGTTGTGTTTCAACAAACTCAAAAACCATTGCCTATCTTGAGTTGGGATGTTTGGCTACGGGAGTTCCATGGAAGGGAAGTGGTTTGCCACCTCTCATGGAACCTTCCTTGATGATAGGGCCAATCCCACAGTAATAGGGATCCCAACTCCCTCCTTCCCCATCTATAAAAGCCTACTCAATTCCATGGCAAGCTAGTCTTGAAGTGCCTAAGCTTTGAATCTCCAAATTCCAGTGAGCATGTAAAAACCCTTTTCTTCCAGTGACTCCAAGTAGGAGACTATCGTCGAGACTGGGAGGGGTTTACCCTTTCCACTGGCTGAGCTTTGAGAGACATGAGCATCAAGACATCAAGAAGGAGACCAGCATTGAACATTGGATTTGTAACCTCTTTCGTTAATGAATGATTACGATTATGGTTCCCTCTATTTTTCGATTATGTTAATATGAGTAGTATCCTTTACGGTAAATATTTGGTTACGCCATCTTTGGGATTCTGCTTAATATCTGTTTTCTTACATATGGAGTA